>JAVKPL010014171.1:0-81445 GCA_032173675.1 Gastrolobium villosum
TTATTAAAATTTCTGTCTCCGCCACATTAGCCACTCCAGGAATCAAATTTGTAAGATTATGAGGGGTGAAAACAAAATAAAAAATAAAAAAATGAGCTCACTAAAAGATAATAATAAAAAAGTCGAAGGTCGTACCTATATTCTTTTGAGAGAATTTTATTATATCAGCTATACATAAGAGCATCTGCCGTGTGATGTATGTCATCAATTGTGATCAATATAATAGTAATATCTTATATCGGCAAAAATAATCCTGTAATTAATTAACCACGCACCTAGATGTTGAAATGACTAGTCACGAAAGAATGATTCGAATAATTTAATAACATCTATAAAAAATTAATAAAATAAAAAAATATTATGGTGTAACTTAGCTTGGTTCAAATTGAGTCAACTTAATGTAGATTGATTCCTGGACTAAAATAAATAAATGTTAAAATTAAATATTGAAATATTGTTTTTAAGGTTTATCCAATTATTATTTTTAAAATAAACATATTTATTTATCGTAAGAAATTATTAATTTTAAATTTTTAATACAAATTAGCTGGACAAATCATTAAAATTATTAGTTTTAAAGTATAATTATAGGATTTGGTGTTTGTCATTTTAAATGATATAAGTTGTGTCATTTTAAGAGAGATAAACACAAGAAATTGAAATCATGAGAGAGAGAAAATGGATATTTTTTGTAATTTAAATTTTAAATAAAATAAATTTCTTGTGTTTATCTTTCTCTCAAAATGACATAATTTTATGTCATTTAAAATGACAAACACTTTTCTCATAATTTATATGATTAGATAAAGCGAATAGGAGTTTATAACTCATTATAAATAAAATGATGCTTTATAAACGTGGCGGAAGATCTAACTGGGTGTGAGGGTCTTCAAGCCCGTTTCAGTAATTTTCTTACCTTTTTAAAATTTATTTAAATTAAAAATAAACGTAGGATTTTCATTGCTATCACTTTTTTAATAATAATCTATTATCACTTTAATTATCATTAGATCAATTTTTTCAACTAATAATTTCTGAAGAAAAAGAAGCAAAATAATTTTAATATTATAAGTATGTACTTCTCCCCGAATTACATAATTATAATGGAATGTAGTACATGGTAGTAAAAAAAAAAAATAGTAGTATGAATATCTTACCTCTTAAAATTAATCTTAAAAATAAGAACTAAAAAAATTAAATTTTTTTGGTTATTCTAAAACATTTTAATTTTAAATTTATTTTAAAAGTTTAACTATAAAGAAAATTATTTGATAAAATAGCTTATATAATTTCTATTTCTAATTAAAATTGCCATAAAGAATATAGCACAAACTTCTATTTTTTTTTGAATAAATAGTACAAACTTCTATATTATCAAGATAAACAACAATATTATAAGAAATAAAAGATAAACTTTATTAAAAAAAATTAAAACAATTTTTTTACCGAATTATTAATTATATGAATAAATATTTTCAGAAATATATACTTTTTTTGATTTTTTTTTTTGATATATTCATATTTCATTTATCTTAATATTCTAAATTTCAAGAGTCTCGTTGTGTATTTTGGTGGAAACGAAGAGGAAAATGAGAGCAATCTTTTTAAGATTACTGGGAAACTGAATATTTCTAAATTTTTAATTTCCAGATATCATCGTAAACTGAATGTTTCCATCATGTTTGTGAAAATCGTTATTCCCGAATAAATAAAATTTCTCATCTACCAAACGCCCATGAAAAGGTCAAGGTTAAAATTGTAAAGAAAAAATTTAAAACAGGTATATAAATGAGATAAAAATATAAAGCATATGAAAACATTGACATATTAAAAAAAAAAAGCACGTGAGAAGTGAGAAGATGCTCTTGAGAGCTTATGAAAAAAAAAACCTATTTTCTTTTCATTATAAACAAAAGTTATATATATATATATATATATATATATATATATATATATATATATATATAGATATAGGTACGATCATTTGACACCGGTGTCAAATTTGAAGTTTGACACCTCATCCGAGAGCCGTTAGATAAAAAAAGATCAATGGTATCACATACTTACAAATCAGAGTCGTTGATCTTTTTTGATCCAACGGCTCTCAGAAGAGGTGTCAAACTTCAAATTTGACACCGGTGTCAAAGGATCCTATATATATAAATTTGACATCGGTGTCAAAGGATCCTATATATATATATATATATAAAAGCTTGTATAAAAATATGGTTGGTTTAAATTCTCCTTTAAAGAAAAAGAGAATAAAAAAAAAACTATGCCAAACATGTACTTCATCTAATGGAGATAGTACTCAAAACCTATAGTATACGAAGAAGAATGAGATTTTTTTTTTTACAAATTACACCAATTATGACCGGTCATACATTATAGTAGTCAAAACCTATGGTACTTTTTTTTATATACATTTTTATGATCCTTTTCGAAGATTATACAAGACAAGTAATTTACCGAATTTGTAAGTCCTCTAGTGTGTTAAATAAACCCCTCAACATAATTCGCATAGAGGATATTCTTTTAGAACTCGTAATTAAAATCAATACTTTTCACATTAATTTGTTAAAGTTAATTTAAAAAAAAATTAACCAAACCCATTCTAATCCAGGTACTTATGCTTTTGCGTTGGATGCATTCTTCCTTCTTCTGCGCAGTTTAGAATTATATGTAGGAACTATTGGATTTATACGGAAGCGGTTTAGGACCTAGTACATTGGTATGCTTACCGAATCATCCTCGTTTCACGATTACCTCTTGGTGCGCAGATATCGTGTAGAATCTTCCCTTGTATGATTCCTCTTCACGAACTGCTCACCTCAGCACCGTAACACGAACAACCTCTTTAAAGCTGGACTGTGGCAGATCTTCCAAACTATCTCTCGAGGAGGAAGGGGAAGTGTGTGGGCACCAATCAGACATGAGCTTGCCTCTTTCTCTCAAATGACCTAGGAGGCTGATGACTTAGGTGGTAGTACTTATATGGGTTCCAAGAAACCCTAGCTCTAAGCTCATTGAGCTCTAGGTTTCTTGGGCTCTTCTCATACTAATAGCTCATTTGGGCTTTAGTAAAAGAGCACAAATCCAACAATCTCCCACTTGCTCTTTTGGATACAAATTTAAGTAGAAAACCCAAGACCATGTAACCCAAAAGTCATCATTTATCTGAATAAACACCTCATCCCTTGTCTCAAGCTAGCTTCGGGATCTACCATCTGTTATTAATCAAGGCTCCTGATAATCAACGAATGATTATCTAATTCAGTGCTACTTCACTAAAAGCCCGAACTTGAACTCCAAAATTAACAACACTTATAACACGAATATGCATCACGCCTTTGTAGAATGTCTATAATTGATTGAAAAGTTTTTTGTAACTCAATAAATTATTTATTCCCTTGACTATGATAGTTTCTCTAATAGATTACATGCACTGACCAGTGTCTTTAATATCCAAGTACCGAAACATATCAAGGGGAAATATCCTACAAATTCCATGTTGTTTATCTCATAAATACCGATAATCAAATTATCTCACTCCCAAAATTCCATGTTGTTTGTCAATGTAAATAGCGTGAGGTGATGCCAACAACTTATTCTTCCAGTCTCATAAGAGTTTTAGACCAAGAATATGGATGGCTTCCCCAGTACTTCCATACCAAAACACTAACTTAGCCAACTGTTTATGCTTGATATTTGTTTTCAATAAGGAGCATATCATCTACATAAAGTACCAGAAAAGCTACTGTTTTCCATTGGATCCTTTACATACAAATACACATCATTCATTAAGGTTCTCTCAAAATTAAAATTTTGATAACATGATCAAAACTAATGTCCCAAGACCTGGATGCTTGCTTAAGTCCATGAAATAGACTTTCACAACTTGCATGCCATGTGTTTCTGCTCATTTTTTATAAACCCTTTTTGTTTGTTGTATGTAGATATCCTAACATCCAACTCCCAAAATGAAATCTCATATCGAGACTTATAACATCAACTAAGAGAATCTGGATAGACTCAAGTATGGCGTCAGGCAAAAATTGCCTCTAAGCTAGCTTTGAAGGTTTTCACCTTCCTGTCCATCCTCTCTTTGCCTTTTATGTCCGCATGCACATAGTGGGTTTTACCTTTCTTGGTGCGTTTACTAGGGGACCGAACGGAGTTGAAACACAAGTATTCCATCTCATTGTTCATAGCTTGAGCAACACTTGATCAATAACATCTTCTAGTGCATTATCATAACTAGTAGGATCAATGTCACTCAACAAGAGACAACTTTGATAGTTAACAAGATTATCTCCCACTACGAATGTACTGCACTAGACCTTGTGTATTTATAGGTAAAACAAAGAGTGGGTCAAATGGTGGATCTTCAATTTCTTGAGGATCCACTTATTCTTGATATTATTCCTCTACATGTGATACTAATATTTCTACTAGTTTCACTTATATATTATCATGTTGAATTTCCAATTACGGTTCCCTTGTTTGTTCACCTAGAATATATTTTTCCCCTCTTTGAACAATCAAGGGAACAACAGATGAAGCTTCTAGAGATTCTGGAAATTCTTGATCAAGAATAACCTTACTTAAGAGCTTATAATTTCTCATCTAGTCCTCCTTTAAGAAAATCACGTGAGTGTTGATAACACCCACTTAGATCATCTTGTCCTTAGGACTAGATAAGAAATCATCCCTGGTTCTCTTAGGGTAGCCAAAAAATATGCACTCTTTGATACAAGATTCCATCTTATTTGACTGTTGTTGTAGGACGTGTGCCGTAGCACCCTAAATCTGAATATGGTTTGATCTGGGCTTACACCCTTTGCATAATTCTTAAGGTGTCTTTACAACAAACTTTGACGGAACCAAGTTAAGAAGGTACATTTCCTTCTCCCAGGCATCTCCCTTGAACAACATTGGCAAAGATGAATAATTTTCACCAAATCTAGAAATGTTATATTTTTGCATATTTCAACTTCATTCAACTAACGTGTTCCTAGACTTGACAGTTACGAAAACTATACCCTCTTAAATTAGGTAAGATATGAAGTTACGAGGCAGGTAGCCAACACTTTAGTCAGACCAAAGTATTTTGATTTGAACACCTAGATGCTTTCCTGCCTCAGACTTAAACCTCTTGGAATTTTCCAAAAGCTTTAGACTTATGGTGCACTAGGTTCATATGTCCAAATCTAGAGTAAACATTCATATAATGAAGTAATCATCATCTCTTCTGGCTTGAACGCCAATTGGTCCACATACATTAGTATATACCAGTTCCAGTTAAATAGTTGCGCAAATCTTTCTGGCCTTGTAGGATTGCTTGGCCATTTTACCTTCCAAATAGGACCAACATGTAGCTTTTAGTTAAAAGATTCTTGAACTTCCAGTCCCTCTTCTAACTAAACCATGTTTCCTATTTGATGTAATCTGACTCAATCATAAAAGCAAAAAATATATTTTATTTGAAACTTTTATTTCTTTGGTGAATGTTCTTGTTCATCGTCTTTTCCATTCAACATAACAAATTTAAGGGGGATAGGACATAGGTAATTAAGACTATTTAAAAATGTCCCAGAAGAAACAAAACGAAGATGAACTTCGAAATGTAATTGAGGAATCAATTGCATTGTCAAACCATGTTTTAACCAAAACAACTAACAATAATTGAATTCCTCTTGAAATCCGAAACAAATAGACAGTCACCCAAAGCCATAGTCTTTAAATAACTTGTCCTACTGCAAATGCAGACACAAGTTCCCATTTTCAAGCTTAAAATATCTTTGTCCACTGCTGACAGGCATACCATGTTTGAACTACTGCAAAGAGTAACAAACATAATCAGTGATTCTTGAATCAATGATTCATTCACTGATCAGGCCTTAATATACCCATGTCTGGTTCTTTTCATCACCTCTGGGCAATTTTTCTTTCAGTGTCCCTTCAGTCTGTACTTGAAGAACTTGCCTTGTGGCTTCTGCATAGCAACTGGTTTGATAACTGATAACCAAGTTATTTTGTTCTTGTTACCACCCTTGGGTTTTCCCTTGGATTTAACAAGACTTTTAGCAAAACCTGCATTGACTGCATTCTGTCTAGCAGAGTTACTACACACAACAAACATATCATTAAGAGTCCGAAGCATCTCTACTCCACTCTTAACCATGTACATTTGCTTATGCAAGTGTTTGGAAAGACCGACGAGAACATAATAGCGAACTATCATATTTGTCCTTTTCCAATCTGAGTATTGCGTCCTTAGACGCATCCTCTGTAGGTTGCTATGGCCCTTGTACTGTCAGGACAAATTTTAGCTTTCATGTTTTTAGAACAATATAAAAATGATTTTCCATTCTTCAAAGTTGGTTCCATCTAGAGGTTTTTGACTCAAAATCATGGCTAAGGGATTGAAGGAAGTCATTTTCTGAAAAAATATACAAAGCACACAATTACAAACAAATAACGCAATAAACAAAAAAAGTGCAAGTAGATTCTCATAACTACTCTTGTTTATTGTTGACAATCCTTCAGTTTATCTTTACAAGGCTTACGATGGGCAAGTCACTTGTAAAAACCAAAATTATTATTTGGGCCTTCAGTGCCATTGCCAGAGCCTCGATGGGAGGGTTAACAATTTTACCAAAGTTGAATGTAATTAACCATTGTTTAATTTCAAAATTATCCTTAGTGTCTAAGCATTGCTGACGATGGGCCGTACAATACTTTACTAAAATTTTGAAATTATTACGATTTAATCTAGTGAAATCTGATTATCCTTATCTGATGGGTCTTCAACGATAACCATTTCACCAATAAACCCACAAATGGAGTCCGCAGGTTTTAAGATTAATTATTTTTAATTTTTAAAACCTTTATCCATTCATTGTTTAATTTCAAAATTATCTTTAATAACATAGTATCATCGAGATGGGCCGTATAATACTTTATTAAAATTTTGAAATTATTAAGGCCCAATAAAATCCAACCATGTTTATTCGTTGGGGCCTCACATGATTATTTTATTAATAGGCCCACAATGCGCTTGAAGGTTAAATTAATTTCTTAATTTAAATCTCCTCCCATAATTATTTAGGTTCAATCTAATAAAATCCAATCATGCTTATTCGATGGGACTTCACATGATTATTTTATTAATGGTCCTATAATGCGCTTGAAGGTTAAATTAATTTCTTAATTTAAATCTCCTTCCATTCAACATAAGCAACGTTTTCCAATTTCCAAGAAATGTTTCATTCGAAAATAATTTAATTTGATGTCAAAAACTATGTAAGTAAGTGAACCGGTAAACGGGCACGTAGCTTAACATAATTTTGAAAGCATTAAGGTCCTGAATCCGATCACTTTACGTCAGCGTGTGCTCCACACAATCATGATACATGAATGTTGTATGCAGCGTGTGTTATTTCATGACCATTTCAGAAAACTCACAAAAATTTATTTTCTTCAAACAATTTTCTGTTAGGAAATTATCTTGCTAATTTGTCTTGATTTTAAAATCCAAAAATAATCATTTGATTATTCTAGATTTTACCAAAATCATAATAATTAATTAATTTTCAAAATTAATATAATCATTAATCTAGATTTTGTTTCTAAAATCATAATAATCATAATTTTATTTTACCTGAATATTTAAAATCAAAAACTACGCGCATAAACTATCATACTAGTCGGTAATGACATAATAGTAAATATGCACGTATGACATATGATCATGCAACAATATGGCACCTTCCTATTCTATAGGACATGTTATCGCAAATATCATGTTAACCGCATATATAATTCATACCAATCAAAAAAAAGCATTAAATAATAAATTCTAATTAATTTAATCCATGGTCTTCCTATTTTTTTTAAAAATAAAATATTACAACTTTAGAATTCGACTTTCGCCTAGCCCATAATATCTGTCTTAAGCCCCTTTAGGATTTCCATGGGCCCAAAAGCCCAAAGACCCAATCGTTTGGCAAGAGACCCTAGGACGCGAAAGAGGAACCCTAGCCGTCAGGTTTGCCGCGCTGTCACCCGAAGTCAACTCAGGTGGAAACTCTAGGGGAAGGACCGCCACATAGAAATAAGTGCACCTAGAAATGAGTGCACCGCAGCCGAAACCACCCAAAAAGTTGGCCGGACGCTCCTACACGCTCTCTATCTTTGTCGGAGAGTGGCTGCCACTCGCAGCCGCTTGTGGCGGCGCGTGGACGATCTGATGGCAGCAATGTACCCACCGTTGAGTTCCTCTTTCCGTCCTCTTTCCAACCATATATAGATCGCCCCATTTTGAGATCGGGAAGTCCTTGAAAAGTCTCTGACAGTGCTGACTGCGCATCTTCCTCGCGATTTCTCGATCTTGAACTTACAAAATATTGGAAAAATACATAGAAATTTCAAAAATAAATAAAAAACAGCAAGGAGGAAACCTAATCATATTAGATTATCCTCCTTGTTACAAATCGAGAAATACACAAGAGACCCTAACCATGGATTAAAGCATTTTTACCGATGAAAATTTAAACTTTTATGAAAAGAATTATAAAATACACATGCAAGATTCATACCATAATCCTAGAACCCTAGGTGCCATATTTCAAGAAGCAAAACTAATTACATGAATAGTGAAACTAGATTCACATACCAATGTACAGCCAAGGCTCTGATACGAATTGTAGGAACTATTGGATTTATGCGGAAACGGTTTAGGACCTAGTACATTGGTATGCTTACCGAATCATCCTTGTTTCACGATTACCTCTTGGTGCGCAGATCTCGTGTAGAATCTTCCCTTGTATGATTCATCCTCACGAACTGCTCACCTCAGTGCCACAACACGAACAACCTCATTGAAGCTGGACTGTGACAAATCTTCCAAACTATCTCTCGAGGAGGAAGGGGAAGTGCGTGGGCACCAATCAGACATGAGCTTGCCTCTTTCTCTCAAATGACCTAGGAGGCTGATGACTTAGGTGGTAGTACTTATATGGGTTCCAAGAAACCCTAGCTCTAAGCTCATTAGGCTCTAGTAAAAAAAGTCCATTTGGGATTTAGTAAAAGAGCACAAATCCAACATTATAAAGACTATACAAGAGAAACATATTTCCCACAAATATTTTAGGGGAATGATCAATGATGTGTTTACAATTTTTTTTTCACAAATATTTATAAATTACACTATATATTCGCGAAAGTACATTACTAATTGAGTGTACTTTCGATAGTACATAGTATAATTTATAAATAAAAAGTTTATAAATATAAACCTCCCCAATATCCTAAAGTAAACCACCAACTGCATTGGGAGCTCATCAGTACTTGTGCTTGGTATAAGCATGTGGGATTTAGTCTAAAAGAAGAACCCCCAAATGTAGATATCTTTGAAGAAATAAAAATTACAAAAAACCGTGTTAGTGTTTTTTAAATAACTAATAATATTTTCACCCAAAAAAAAAAACAAATAATCGTAACTTATATTATAATTTATTTTTCGAATTTGAAACAAATACATCCAAAGTGTCCTATCAATAATGCAAATATTTTTTTTATTCTATAATTGTAATTAGCCTATTGGAAGATTAAATTTCCTAATATTTCCACACACAAATACAAAATTGATCCTCAATCGGGCAGAAACCCTACTCTTTTAGCTGTTTATTGGGTTTAATAATTCACAATAATTGATAATGATAAATCAAAAAATTATTACAATTCAAAATAGAGATAGGATATTGTTACGGCCAATTATCAATTAATATTATTCTCAATGCCACTACCACTTTATTTCACCGTTAGATTGATTATGTGGATCTAACGGTTATGATTTAAATTTTAAAAAATCTTATTTCTTCTTCCTATATTTAACACTTTATATTTATTTCTACATTTATATGATTATGATTCCTATATTTAATGCTTTCATAGTTTAACATTAAATATGAAAAAGCAAAATCGGGCCTTTGACCTTGGTGATGTGAGTTTTAAAATGTATGACTGGAATGATTTCGAGGTGAAATGTATTGCCAGAATAGTGCATAACGACGCAGAGGAGGATGCACCATTTTGAGACGCGTCTCGTTCCGAACCACGTTACATGCAACTTGTATCACGTGACAATCCGTGCTGGAAGTGATGGAACTGAACTGAAGTGATGGAACTGGAACGTGATACTGTGACGACCGCGTCTCTGCTGTGTCAGAAGACCCCTAACGCGGTGCCTGTCAAGTCGCGAGCCACCAGCCAATGGTGGTCCACCATGTCCTCTATTGCACGCGGTCCTCCGACATTCGCGTCCAGGAGGCGTTCCACTCGATACCGCGTCCAGTCCTACCCCTGGACCACTACATATTCTCCCCCATCCCCGACAGAACATCCTATTCTCTTCCAATTTGAACGCGTTTGGTGCTTGTGGGGCTTCTTTCAATTTGCCATTATTTGTATCATTTTCAAGTAAGTAGTATTATTAGATGCTTGGTTTGCTGTATTATTAAGATATTAGGTTTGTCATATGATTAAGATATTAGATTTGTCATATTTTCAAGTAAGTAGTATTATAATATGGTCCATCATGTGTTAAAATCATATTATTAAGATATTAGATTTTTGTAAGTTTTTTCTTTTTGTCTTAAAATGTTAGAATTGTGAACTTAATTGTGATTATTTGCTATTGTTTATAGTATTAATATTTTGTATTTAATTGCAGATAATATTATGATTGTTGTATTAATAATTTTGTAAAATTTGTTAAATATGTTATATGCTATATTAATATATTAGGTTACTATTGTTATATTTTATGCGTAATTGTATTTTTATGTTCTTTAAAGGTCTGTTTCTAACACTCAAGTGTAGCTCAGTTGGCAACTGTGCTCCCAAGGGTTTGCTTGAGTCTGGGGAAATCTTTGGGGGCCAGAGGACGTTCCTCCGGTAACGAAGCTCAATGCACCCGCTATTCCAATGAGGGGCTAGTCTACAGGGCCGTACCCCGAGGACAAGGTGACCGGATGAGGTTGAATGGGAATACCTCCAGGTTATATACCAAAAAAGGTTTGTTTCTTTGTGGATAAAAATATTAGGTTAGTGTATTTAGTTTTTATGATTTGCTAGTAATTTTATTATTAATGTTTTATATTTAATTGCACAAAATTTTATTATTATTCTATTAAATTTTTTAATCAAGCTATATTTATATTATTAAATTTGTTAAAAGTATTATATTATTATTATTATTATTATTTTTATGTTATGGTTATTGGTCTTATATTTAATGCATAATTAAAATTTGTGTCTACACCAGTCCTATTTTTTTTTTGTCTACAAATCTTAGGTTATTAGCCTATTTATTTTTTGTCTTCTAACGCTGTTTTATATTATGCGTATAAGATTTTAGTAATATCGTATTAATTTTTCTATTAAAATTGTTAAATATGTTATATTTATATTATAAAATTTGTTAAAAAAATTATTATTATTATGAATATGTTATGGTAAATGGCATTATATTTTTTGCACAATAAAATTTTTACAGTCCTTTAAATCTTAGGTTAGCCTATTTATTTTTTATGATTTGCTATTATTTATTATTATTACTGTTTTATATTCAATTGCATAAAATTTTATTATTATTGTATTAATTATTTTATAAAATTCGTTAAATATGCTATATATTGTTATTACATTAAACTTGCATAACACATGTTCATGGCACATGAGGTGATTAATCCGGGTCCTGAAGATTACAGTGTGTTGAGAATTGATGTGCAAGAAATGCATGTGTCCCAAGTTGTATGGAACTTGGGATTGAAGAGGGTTCTCAAAGTTCATAGAGCAATGCATGGGAAAGAGTCAGATCCGGATGATCCGGATAACATTCCGGAGCCGGTGGTGGAGCACCTTAGGCATGCAGACTTTTATCATGCCGCACGCATGCGTCATATGCCGGTTAGTTATTTAAAAGTGACATGAATTATGTGCTTGTACTTATTATATGATAATGACTACTTTTATCCTTGTATAAAGTCTTGCAGATCCATCATTCACTCATTAGTGCTCTGGTCGAGCGTTGGCGCCCAGAGACACTTGTTTCATATGCCGCAGGGCGAAGTGACCATTACTCTTCAATATGTGAATGCTATTCTTGGATTGTCATCAGACGGGTAACCACTGATTGGACCAACTTCCGCAAATTGGAGTAATATTGTACATTAAATGCTAGGACACCAACCTGAGCCGCATAAGACTGAGGGAAGCTATTTGCGAATGTCCTTCATAGATCAACACTACGGACATTGGGTGCAGCACCAAGGCATGCCTCATACTGAACTCCTCTATTCACGGGCTTATATATTACGCCTCATTGGTAGATTTCTGTTTAGTGACAAGTCATGGAATAAGGTTGCCCTACGATTTTTGCCATTTCTAGATGGGGATTTTTCGGGTATGACCACGTACAGTTGGGGCGCAGCAGTGTTAGCACTCTTCTACAGGGAATTGTGCATGGCGACAAACCCAGCCCAAAATATTATGTCTGGTTGCCTAACCTTGTTGCAGATATGGGCATGGTCCAGATTCCCCCCCATTGTACCGTTTATACCACCTATAACCGATCCAAATGATCATTGCGAAAGAAGGTATGATGATATTTGCGTATTGTTGTTAAGCGTAACTTGTCGTTAGATAGTAAGACTTGGAGCCAAATGGCTTTTTTCTTATTTTTTGGGTTTGTTTCCTTCAGATTTAACAATTTTGGAAGGCGGATACGACCAAAGGATTTGATGCACTATAGATTGACACTTGACACTATGAGCAGAACCAATGTAGGAGTTTGTACATGGCTTTAGGTGTTTATCGGTTACATTACTTTACCGCTATATTATTAACATTGGTTGTTTTCACGCAGATAATTTGGCAGTCGTATACTCATTATCACTTTTTTGGTGCATCTTTGGAGATTCAGATGATGTGGAGATCTGTTACCCCACTTATTAGTTTCCATATTGTGGAAGCTCATCAGCCAGATAGGGTAATGCGTCAGTTTGTTTTAGAACCCTGCATCCCAGTTGCACCAGCTAGACTTAGAGGCATTCACGATGTTACGTTACGCGGTAAACAGACTAAGAATTGGTTGGTTAAGTTGCAACCATTTATAGCCAAATGTGAGATGCGAAACACAAGGGTTGTTGTTGGCCAGACTGGAGGCAACGAATACATATCTCCTAATCATGAATACATGAAATGGTATTCGTACAAGGCGATATATGACGTATAAGGCTGGCCGGACCGGGCATATGGTGAGTTGTTGTATTAATTTTAATTTACCTTCATTAAAGTAATATGTTGTTAATGTTATCCTATTTGCAATGTGTAGGTTGATGCAGCTGAGATGGCATGGTGGATGGCAGACGAGGACGACCCAACGACAAAATCTGATGTCCAGGAGGTTATCGGCAGACTGCTTAATATATTGCTCGAGTATGGTAGGGCGAGGGCAGGACACGATATACATCATCGTCGCGAACACATCCCTCTAGAGACAGACAATCTTAATCCCCCGGGACCACGAATGCCTGGGATTTACAGACCACCTAGATATCCCACAGGTGCGTCAGTTCCCTTTAACCATGTTCCACATGTTAAGCCACAGCCACAAACTATGTAGCACCGATACCGACACAGGACACGATACAACACGTAAATCCTAAAAAATGTTAAATTTTGACACGTTAGGACACGTTTTGATATTAAATAATATTTTTAATTTATGTAGTGTATATTATATTTAATATTCAATAATTTAACAAAAAAATGAATTTAAACTTATAAATTCATAAATTTTGCAAAGAAACATAAGATATCCCAAATATTTATAGTAAACTCAATAAAATAGTAATCGTAATCCAACGAATCTAATAGTTGAAACTAAAAACTCAACACAACGCAACCTTTAAACCTTGTTTTGAATTTTTATAACGCGTGTTGGAGTTAGGGGAGTGTCAGAGTGTCGGGAAGTGTCGGACATGACACGTCAGGATTTTTGAAGTGTCTGTGCTTCATAGGCCACAACCACATCAACCATTCTCCTTTCAGCCATTTGGATATCCACAACATGCCACAGCCACACAGGAATGGGGTTATCCACCACCGACCCATGGCAGCTCGACCGAGCCACCATATTGGGCAATTCCTATGAACATGTCAGGCAGTGCATCTTCCAGCAGTCAGCAGCAGATAATTAGTTCCATATTTGGGGAGTCTATTGATCCATATGCCCATTTGAGCAGTCATAATGATCAAGCAGAACAGCATACCCCGGATATACCTGTCATTTGTTAGGGATGAAACTGATCCATCTGTTGCCTTCTTTACAACGACGACACAAGAATTTGGCTTCACATCCCAAATGGATGCAGAATCATCATTACCCCTGGCACGTAGGCTACCTCACAGGGATGCGAGGACGAGACAATGGCCTCCCAGATCGTAGATTGTTTATGTATTGGTTATTGTTATGAATGCACTATATGTATATAGTTTCATTGTAATTGAATGTGGTGATGTATTATGGACAATATTTCATTTTTAATTGTTTGTTGGAGGTTTATATTCGTTATTTTGTATTACACATTAGCCACCATTATATATCAGGGAGCGACAATACATACGTTTTATTAGCAAATCTAAGTGAACGTTAACAGACTGATAATATAAGCGTAAGGATGTGGACCTTATCTACGACCATTCGTTGGATATTTACACGTGAAGGACATGATCGTCTATTGTGCCCAATCCTTCCACAAACACCGCACTTAGTACGACTTGAACTGGATTATACTTGATCCATCTCGTTATGAATGCGAGTCCTCTTAGGACGTCCCTTTGCCCGCACACGTTGTGGATCAGGTAGAAGTGTCGGTCCAGTATGCGGTGGAATCGCTTCCTCATGGCCGATTGGAAACCAAGGTGATGCATACACCTTATTAATATGTTGAATGGAGTAGCATGGGTCCACAAAGTTCTCACGAGTTTTTCCCATCTTTAAACAAACAGCCCTGATATGGCTGCATGGATATTTAAACGCTTGAAATTTTCCACACTGGCACTTCCTTTCGTTCAAGTACAGTGACAACGAATAACCCCCTTTCTGTGTTATTGGGTTATATGGTTCTTCCACTTCAAATAAGGTTGATTCTCTATTATAGGCACGGACAATGTGTGATGAGGCAGCAACTGCTTCTCTCTCCATTCTAAGGTGGGCGTTGTGGCAAAACTTAATACCGGCAGCAGCATCAAGACTAGCTTCGTGACCTCTCTTTACAAAGTAATGCACAAGCTTACTGTAGGTATGTTTAACCAAAGCTTTGATTGGCATCCCTCGAGCCCCCTTAAAAATGCTATTTACGCATTCAGATAAATTTGTTGTCATATGACCATAACGGCGTCCATCCACATCATATGCACGACTCCATTTCTCCTTCGGGATGCTGTCATTCCACGTTGCTACCTCTGGACTATTGCTCCGAAATTCCTCCAACTTAACATCAAAATTGACCTTTGATGTAGTATAACCTGCATTTTAACAACCAATGAAAGCATTATTTGTCGTATTCATACAATATGCACAGATAAGTAAAAGTTATTCATATCACCTAGATTCTTCAATTGACTTTTCCACTCCTCATTTTTGAATCTTTGGTTGAAGTTACTTCCAACATGTCTCAGGCAAAAAACATGGTATGCTTTTAAAGGCTGTCAAAAAAAGATAAGGGTTTGCAACTACCGATAATATTTCTCGATGATATTAGGAATATACCTTTTTTTCGAGTGACATACAAACTGTAACAGCCCGTGTTAACCCGGATTGTTAACATACTATCGTATTAAGCCACGCTTAATTAAAATGCGGAATAACTTTTTCTTTAATTCAATTATGACGTCATTAACCTTAGCCAACTTGATTACTTAATCAATACCATAAAATACTGCCTGTATGTAAATTGCAAGACAACTAACTGGAAAACCTCATATAAATAATAAGATAGTATCTAAAACCACAGGACTACAACACGTAGTCTGGGTCAAAATCCTGATACTTTAACTACAACAGCAATTTAAAAGACAATAATCAAACCATGTGGCATGGACAAACCCCATGCTCACCAAATAAGGCAACAATGCCCAAACAACAGTCTCAACGTAATAATATACATAAAGCGGAAAACATAACAGCAGTCAGCATATCATCATATCAACTCAGCTCTGGCCTCCTGCCACCTGAGCCCTCAACATTACCTGATCCTGAAATAAGCGTCCCCAAACGTGGGGTGAGATCTCTAAACAAGAAATCTCAGTAAGACAAGGGGTCCTCAAGGAGTTTCCACCCCAAGCTCACTTACATGTGTAATATAAGTTCAAAAACAGTATTTACAATATAAGTTCCAAAACTATGCGATGCAGCAATTAATCATGCCATGTGTGTTTATCAAATCTACTGGCCAGAGAAATGTAGGAATACGTCTATACCTACATGAGTACATGGACGCTACCTGCACCTCACCCACAGCCTCACCATCTTGTATGTACTACATACTCAGGATTACCGTATAGGTGGACACCAAATGCATCTCATAAAAGCACATTGCATATAAATAGCTCAACAGCATTTCCAAAATATTAAAGCATGTAACACAGCATGCATAAACCCATCCCCATGGGACATGGTGGAACAACAAAATGGCTAAACCGAGGACACGAAAGCTTACCTTGCAAGCTAGCTATCCAAGCCAAGAGCCCAACCACTCACAAGTCCACAAACAGCAGTATCACAATCTGATATGGACCATTAATACATCAATATTTATGCATCACAAGCATTCAACTTAAAGACTACGCCTTTCCTTTACGTTTTACGTCTTAAGGCTTCCATCAAAGCCATAAGCCCTTAATCATATGATTCTGACTTAGTTCATTAATTACAGAAGTTCAATTTCCTTAATCTTGGGTCCACAAACACCCAATAGCTTACTGTTCACACAGCACGGCTACTGTTCTGTGAAAATCCAGGATATCCGGATATCAGAAGGGACATATCCGGATATGCCATATCCGGATATCACACTGGACATATCCGGATATGGCATATCCGGATACCCATATCCCATATCCGGATATCAATATCCGGATACTGATATCCGGATATCTGTTCGACAAATATCCGGATATCTCACGACAGAATGCAGTTTCTGCATTTCGTGAATATCCAACCCAAAGATCCAACTTTTAATCCATGTACACGTTAAAGCATGCATCTTTAATCCATTTTAGGTTCATATACATTATACCCTCTTGTTTACTCATTAAACATGGCCAAGACATCATCTTTAAGCATTAAAACTTAAGATCAAAGGTGAGGGAACTTACCAAAGCTCAAAACAGAGCAAGGTGTGCTCTTGGAGCTCTCCCAAGACACTTCAAACTCAGCCTAAGTAGGAGCACGAAAATGACAACACAAAGGTGGGTTCTTGCACCACAAGATGGCCCCTTGACACAACCAATGCCAAGACAAAGGTTCAAGTCACTCAAACTCACCAACTCAGCCCACCAACCTCACACACACAGCAGCTGAAACACAGCCAAGAACACTCCTTTCACTCTCACAAGGATGATCACAAGTGTTTATGAAGAGGAAAGGGAAGGAACCAAGCAAAAGGGGAAGACTTGGCCTCAAGAAAGGTGAGGAAGGCAATGGAATAGTGCCTCACACCTTCATGCAGCAGCCACTCACGTAGGAATTCAGAATGTCTAGGGTTTTGTGCCCTTAATGGGTCTATTTATAGGCACAAGGCCACACACGCGCAGTATTAGCCTTAATAGCAAAGTAAAAGATCTTGGTCCCAAACTTCGGATTCTAGACCTAGACATTTTTCTAAGATTTGTCATATTTTTATTTTATTTTTCGGAGCACCTTTCCGGTACGCGCTTTTCCATAGCCAGTATCATTTCTGGCATCAGATTACGTTATTTTGACTTGAAACTTGTTTTATAAGTCCTACATAATATTCTGGTAATTATCATGCATTCATTATAATTTTCCGGGATACTTTTCCGGTACGCATTTATACCGAGTAGCAGAGCCGGTATCTGCGCTTTTCTTCCGAAAAGCGACTTTCAGCATTTTTACCCATTCATCATAATTATTTAAGCCCAATAATAATTATTAAGGTCAATTGTGGAGTCATTTCTTAATTATCGTAATTAATTAACTAATTACCTTAATTAGCGGTGCGGGTTCTTACATTCACCCCACCTTTTTAAGGATTTTGTCCTCAAAATCAGAAACATACCTGTCTCGAAAGTCGGGATACTGTCGGAGAAGCTCATCCTCTCGCTCCCACGTGCACTCCTCGGGACTTCGCCCAGTCCACTGCACCTTGACCATCGGAATGATCTTGCTCCTAAGCTGTTTCTCGCCTCGATCGAGAATCGTGAGTGGTCCGACGGGAGTCTTTAGGTTCTCCCGAACCTCCACATCATCCGGCTGCACCACGTGCGAAGGGTCTGCTATGTACTTCCGAAGCTGAGACACGTGAAACACGTCGTGGATGTTGGCTAGGTTCGGAGGTAAGGCGAGTCGATAGGCAACTGGTCCTACTCTACCAAGGATCTGGTAGGGCCCAATGAATCGAGGGCTCAACTTCCTCACTCCGAGTGCCCGTCCAACACCGGTGACAGGTGAAAGTTTCACAAACACGTGCTCACCCTCACTGAACTCCAGTGGTCGATGCTTGACATCATAGTAACTTTTCTGGCGATTCTGCGCCTGCTTCAACTTTTCCCTGATCATCTGGATCTGTAGGGTAGTATCTTGGACAAAGTCCAAGCCAAATAGCTCCTTATCTCCAACCTCAGACCAGCAGGTAGAAGTCCGACACCTCCTACCATACAGCGCCTCGTAGGGTGCCATGCCCAGACTAGCATGAAAACTGTTGTTATACGAGAATTCTACCAACGGAAGGTACCTATCCCATGCTGATCCCTGCTCCAACGTGCAAGCTCTCAGCATGTCCTCCAATGTCTGGATGGTCCGCTCAGTCTGTCCGTCAGTCTGAGGGTGATAGGCGGTACTCAATCTCAACTGCGTACCAAAAGCCTCCTGCAGCGCCTCCCAGAACCGAGATGTGAACTTCGGGTCCCTATCACTGATGATACTCTCGGGCACCCCGTGAAGCCTCACAATCTCACGGACATATAGTTTGGCCAACTGCTCTGTAGTGAAGCTCACCTTCACTGGAAGAAAATGGGCAGACTTGGTCAATCTGTCCACAATGACCCAGATAGAGTCACAACCAGTCTGAGTTTTAGGCAATCTCACCACGAAGTCCATGGAAATACTCTCCCACTTCCACTGTGGAATTTCAAGAGGTTGAAATTTACCAGACGGTTTCTGGTGCTCGATCTTCACTTTCTGACATATCAAGCACTTGGACACATAGACCGCTATGTCCTTCTTCATACCCGGCCACCAGAAATTTCTCTTTAAGTCCTGGTACATTTTCGTAGCACCAGGGTGGATAGTGAACCGGCCCTTATGAGCCTCTGCCATAACCTCCTCGGTCAATGGCCCTCGAGGAATAACAATCCTCTTCTGGAACAGCAGCAATCCATCCTCGTTCCAAGACACACCGTCCTGGTTCTTCACATAATCAAGGCACTCTCTTTGCACTTGCGCCTCTTTAATCTTTTCCATCAGCTCATTGATCACTTCTGCTGTTTCCATTTCGAGCAGTGCACCCCCAAACAAGGAGTTCACTCTCAAGTCTCTGAACTTCTCGATCACCTCGTAGTCGTTCATTATTAAACTGGATAAGCTCACGGATTTCCGACTCAAAGCATCGGCTACCACATTGGCCTTGCCAGGATGGTACCTCAACTCAAAGTCGTAGTCCTTCAGGAACTCCATCCATCTTCGCTGTCTCATGTTCAACTCCTTCTGGTCAAACAGATACTTCAGGCTCTTGTGATCACTGAATACAGCAAACTTCATGCCAAACAGATAATGCCTCCAAATCTTGAAAGCAAAAACAATGGCTGCCAACTCCAAGTCGTGAGTCGGGTAGTTCTCCTCATGAGGTTTTAACTGTCTTGAAGCGTAAGCAACCGCTTTCCCTTTCTGCATCAGCACACAACCTAACCCCTTACCAGAGGCATCGCAGCACAACTCAAACTGTTCCACAGGATCAGGAAGAACTAACACTGGAGCAGTAGTCAGTCTCTCCTTCAACTCCTGGAAACACTCCTCACAATCATGTGTCCACACGAATGGAGTCTCCTTTCGGGTAAGGCGAGTCATCGGTAGCACCATCTTTGAGAATCCTTCTATGAACCTCCTATAGTACCCTGCCAAACCCAAGAAGCTTCTCACTTCTGTAACCGTCTTGGGCCTCTCCTAGTCCATCACGGCCTCAATCTTGTTAGGATCAACTGCAACTCCATCAGCGGAAATCACAAGACCCAGAAATTTCACCGCCTTGAGCCAAAACTCACATTTTGACGGCTTAGCATGAAGCTTTTTCTCTTTCAACACTTGCAAAACAATCTTCAAGTGCTCAGCATGCTCCTCTTCCGTCTTGGAGTAAATCAAGATGTCGTCAATGAAGACGATCACAAACTGATCCAGGTACGGCTGGAAGATCCTATTCATGTAGTCCATGAACACTGCGGGTGCATTGGTGAGTCCAAACGGGATCACCAAGTACTCATAATGCCCGTACCTCGAGCGAAACGCTGTCTTTGGGACATCCTCCGGCTTTACCCGTATCTGATGGTAACCGGACCGGAGGTCAATCTTGGAATACACGCAAGCACCCCTGAGCTGATCCAGCAAATCATCAATGCGTGGAAGAGGATACTTGTTCTTGATTGTCACCTTGTTCAACTGTCTATATTCTGTGCACAATCGCCTGGTCCCATCTTTCTTTTTCACAAAAATGACCGGTGCTCCCCAGGGAGACACACTCGGCCGTATGAAATCTTTCGCTGAAAGCTCCTCGATATGCTTCTTCAGCTCCGCCAACTCTGGTGGCGACATCCGGTATGGAGCCAACGATATAGGCCCCACACCAGGCAATAAGTCTATGGAGAACTCTATCTCCCTCTGCGGTGGAAACTCAGGAATCTCCTCGGGAAACACCTCGAGGAATTCCCTCACCACAGGAATGCCAGTGAGATCCTCCTGTGTCCCACTCACCAAACCTCCCAACATGAGATAGCCAAATGCTCCTGCTCTCAAGGCCCTCCTCGCCTGCAGGACTGAAATGAACGGTGAGGAACTGGCTGTGGACCCACCCGGAGACATCACCACTCTCTTGGCACAACAATCAATCAATGCACAGTTTCTGGACAACCAATCCATGCCCAGAATAATCTCCAGGTTGGCCATCGGCAATCCTATCAGATCTACCGAGAAGTCACGGCCATCCCACTGAAACGCTACATCGCGATGAACAGTGGAGGTCAAACATTTTTCTCCGGTGGCGGTGGTCACCCGCATCGGTGGAGAAAGCACATCACTGGGCAACTCAAGCCCCACAGCAATAGGGGTAGCAACAAAAGAATGTGTTGCCCCGGAATCAAACAATACATCAACAGCTGAACCACCAATGGTAACAGTACCTCTGACCAGGTTCGGAGCTCTGTCCGACTGCTGACGATCCAAAGTATACACACGCCCCGTAGTAGGTGGCACGGCTGGTGCCCCAGTAGGAACCATCTGCAATGGCACAGCCTGCGCTGCAGCAACTCTCGTCGTCGGGCAATCTCTGGAGTAGTGGCCCTCCTTGCCACACTGGAAGCATATCAGCTGTCCGGTAGAACACGGCCCAAAGTGTGACTTCCCGCATCCCGAGCATCTGGGAGCAGGAGGTTTAGCTGCGTTCCCCTGAGTAGCAGTCTTTCTAAATTGGTTTGGCGCTTGCTTAGCCGCCAACTGTTTGCCCTTGCCCTTGTTTGCAAAAATTTTGTTCTTCCAGGTAGCGGAACCGCCGGTACCCTGTGGCACCTCAATCTTGGCCTTCTTGGCCTGACTCGCACGACAGTAGTCCTCAATGTCGCGGCACTGCTGTACTAAAGCTCCGAAGTCTCTCGAAGCAGAACCAGCAAGATGTCCGGCTATATCCTCATTAAGTCCCCTCCGGAATTTTGCCGCAAGAAATACAGGAGTCGGTCTCGCCATGCGGAAATGAGCGAACTTGACCAGCTCATTAAACTTAGCCAGGTACTCGTCGACAGACAACGAGCCCTGTACTAACCGGTCAAACTCTCCCTGCTTCCTCTCCTGTGAGTCATAAGGAAAGTACTGACCCAGAAAGCTCTCCTCGAAGAATGGCCACGTCATCACATGGCCCTGCATCTCGTAGATGTGAGAAAGGTTGGTCCACCACTCGTGAGCCTCGCCCTCCAGCATGTAAGTGGCGAACAAAAGCTTCTGCGGATCGGTGCACTGCATGATCCGGAAAATCTTATCCAGCGCCTGTAGCCATCTGGCAGCAGCAATGGGATCATAAGATTCGTCGAACGAAGGTGGCTTATGCTTGCGGAAAGCATTCAGCCGGCGATCGATTTCGTCACGATCCTCAGCAAATACGGGGATAGTCTGCATAGCCCCCGTCAAGTGACTGCCCTCACCCATCTGACTCTGGGTGTCCTCCTGTTGACTAGGCGGAGGTGGAGGCGGTGGCGGCGGTGGAGGTGGTGGAGGACACTGGCCAGCAGCAGGACCGGCCCTCAACTCCTCCAACATGACCCTCATCATAGTCATGTTGGCCATCCGGTTCTCCTCCAGAACCTCTGCCGTGGCTCGTCTGTTCGCATCTCGAATAGCGTCCAGCATCGCCTGATTTGCCAGCCTCGTGGCTTCCTGGTCGGCTAGTCGGGCCGCCTGCATCTCAGCCAATGCAGCCAGGATAGGATCCGATTGATCCTCGCTCGTACTCGTGTTCCTCCTTGGTGGCACCATGACTCTGCACAAGTTACACAAAGAATGAGTTGATCGGGCCCACGCCATGTGGTCACATATGCATTATCATAACACACACCAGTCAGAGAGAACGCAAAGTAGACACGCAACGACACATCCTAAGTTATTGCAATACATACAGGCTTTTCCCTAGAAAGTGCTCTGATACCATAAAATGTAACAGCCCGTGTTAACCTGGATTGTTAACATACTATCGTATTAAGCCACGCTTAATTAAAATGCGGAATAACTTTTTCTTTAATTCAATTATGACGTCATTAACCTTAGCCAACTTGATTACTTAATCAATACCATAAAATACTGCCTGTATGTAAATTGCAAGACAACTAACTGGAAAACCTCATATATAAATAATAAGTGAGTATCTAAAACCACAGGACTACAACACGTAGCCTGGGTCAAAATCCTGATACTTTAACTACAACAGCAATTTAAAAGACAATAATCAAACCATGTGGCATGGACAAACCCCATGCTCACCAAATAAGGCAACAATGCCCAAACAACAGTCTCAACGTAATAATATACATAAAGCGGAAAACATAACAGCAGTCAGCATATCATCATATCAACTCAGCTCTGGCCTCCTGCCACCTGAGCCCTCAACATTACCTGATCCTGAAATAAGTGTCCCCAAACGTGGGGTGAGATCTCTAAACAAGAAATCTCAGTAAGACAAGGGGTCCTCAAGGAGTTTCCACCCCAAGCTCACTTACATGTGTAATATAAGTTCAAAAACAGTATTTACAATATAAGTTCCAAAACTATGCGATGCAGCAATTAATCATGTCATGTGTGTTTATCAAATCTACTGGCCAGAGAAATGTAGGAATACGTCTATACCTACATGAGTACATGGACGCTACCTGCACCTCACCCACAGCCTCACCATCTTGTATGTACTACATACTCAGGATTACCGTATAGGTGGACACCACATGCATCTCATAAAAGCACATTGCATATAAATAGCTCAACAGCATTTCCAAAATATTAAAGCATGTAACACAGCATGCATAAACCCATCCCCATGGGACATGGTGGAACAACAAAATGGCTAAACCGAGGACACGAAAGCTTACCTTGCAAGCTAGCTATCCAAGCCAAGAGCCCAACCACTCACAAGTCCACAAACAGCAGTATCACAATCTGATATGGACCATTAATACATCAATATTTATGCATCACAAGCATTCAACTTAAAGACTACGCCTTTCCTTTACGTTTTACGTGTTAAGGCTTCCATCAAAGCCATAAGCCCTTAATCATATGATTCTGACTTAGTTCATTAATTACAAAAGTTTAACTTCCTTAATCTTGGGTCCACAAACACCCAATAGCTTACTGTTCACACAGCACGGCTACTGTTCTGTGAAAACCCAGGATATCCGAATATCAGAAGGGACATGTCCGGATATGCCATATCCGGATATCACACTGTCCGGATACCCAGATCCCATATCCGGATATCAATATCCGGATACCATATCCGGATACTGATATCCGGATATCTGTTTGAAAAATATCCGGATATCTCACGACAGAATGCAGTTTCTGCATTTCGTGAATATCCAACCCAAAGATCCAACTTTTAATCCATGTACACGTTAAAGCATGCATCTTTAATCCATTTTAGGTTCATATACATTATACCCTCTTGTTTACTCATTAAACATGGCCAAGACATCATCTTTAAGCATTAAAACTTAAGATCAAAGGTGAGGGAACTTACCAAAGCTCAAAACAGAGCAAGGTGTGCTCTTGGAGCTCTCCCAAGACACTTCAAACTCAGCCTAAGTAGGAGCACGAAAATGACAACACAAAGGTGGGTTCTTGCACCACAAGATGGCCCCTTGGCACCACCAATGCCAAGACAAAGGTTCAAGTCACTCAAACTCACCAACTCAGCCCACCAACCTCACACACAGCAGCTGAAACACAGCCAAGAACACTCCTTTCACTCTCACAAGTGTTTATGAAGAGGAAAGGGAAGGAACCAAGCAAAATGGGAAGACTTGGCCTCAAGAAAGGTGAGGAAGGCAATGGAATAGTGCCTCACACCTTCATGCAGCAGCCACTCACGTAGGAATTCAGAATGTCTAGGGTTTTGTGCCCTTAATGGGTCTATTTATAGGCACAAGGCCACACACGCGCAATATTAGCCTTAATAGCAAAGTAAAAGATCTTGATCCCAAACTTCAGATTCTAGAACTAGACATTTTTCTAAGATTTTTCATATTTTTATTTTATTTTTCGGAGCACCTTTCCGGTACGCGCTTTTCCATAGCCAGTATCAGTTCTGGCATCAGATTACGTTATTTTGACTTGAAACTTGTTTTACAAGTCCTACATAATATTCTAGTAATTATCATGCATTCATTATAATTTTCCGGGATACTTTTCCGGTACGCATTTATACCTAGTAGCAGAGCCGGTATATGCGCTTTTCTTCCGAAAAGCGACTTTCAGCATTTTTACCCATTCATCATAATTATTTAAGCCCAATAATAATTATTAAGGTCAATTATGGAGTCATTTCTTAATTATCGTAATTAATTAACTAATTACCTTAATTAGCGGTGCAGGTTCTTACACAAACGTATACAAGACAAAAATTATTCCCATGACTCCTTGGTTTCACCTTTTACCACTGCAAATGCTAATGGTAATACCTCGTCGTTTCCATCCTGCGTTGTCGCAATCAGCAATGTACCTTTATACTTCCCATATAAATGAGTGACATCAACTTGTATAACAGGTTTGCAGAAGTTGAACGCGTCACAACATTGCTTAAAAGTCCAGAAGATTCTATGAAAAACCCGGGAACCAGTCACAACACGGTGATTGACCACGTAATCATTTGTTTGAATGTGGTAAACAGAACCCTCAGAAAATGTCAACATGTAATTCAACCATCTAGGCAAATAAGCATAAGACTGGTCCCAATCGGCATATATTTTTGCCATGGCTTTTTGTTTAGCCTTCCTGTATGAAATAATGAATCCATAATTGTTTCAGATTCTTTCTTGTATCAAACCGATTGATACATGAGGTTCTTCCTTCACCATTTCTGCCAAAACAATATGCATACATAACCTTAATAGCTTGTCGAAGTGGATATAAAACTTGAGAAATACAAATTTAATTGGAAAAAAACACTCACCTAATATATTCGAAGAAATAAAGGCGGAATCAAGTTGTCTGTGATCTTGGGACAGATTACAAGTGACACAATCGTGAGGTCCCTCCCATCTACTCACAACCCACATTAATCCATTTTTTGGTTTCATTGCCCTCATTCGCCATGGACACCCCGACCCATGGTTCCTGCACCTCAAAACTAGCTTCATAGTCGTGCTCTCAACAACAATAGCTTCCTTATTAATTTTCATACAATATGACTTAACTCCCATCTGCATTGATTCCTTATATTCAAATTCTTGTTTAACAAACAACTCATCCCCAATGGCCCATGCACCATGATACTCCCTCTCGTTGTATTCTCGATCTTCATTCGGATACTCATAATTAATGTATGAGTAATGTGATATTCCATTCCAAAACGGCGTCACATTAGGACCTACATTGGGAGTTACATTGTCACCTACATAACATACAAACAACTAAAACGTTAATTGAACTACATAATGTAGATTGTAATTTTTTTTAAATAAATCACTTGTCAACTAACCTTGAACCATATTTTCATACCCAACGATACCTATTGATGTGGATTCATTGACGTTGTTTTGAAACCCTATAGGCATATCAGATGGATTACGATGGTCGTCATCTTCGCTAGCTGAGTCATCGTCATTAATGTCGGCTGCCAGGCACGCATCCTCGTCTTCTTCTTCTTCGTCATCGTCATTACGGTCATATGTTGGAATGTCCACATCATCAAATAACGCATTGTTGGGTGCTACTGGAAGTACAAATGATGATGCATTCCTGTTTAAATAATCAATGACTGGTGTTGTATTCAGATCAAGCGACCTTTGCGGTACTGACAAATCATCGGTATTTTCAAAATTTACATATATCTCCACAAACTTTCTACCATTTGTATGATCAGAACTCGTGTCAGCTTGTTCCACAAATATGTCTAAAATAATATCAACATCATCATCATCTATAATTGATATCGATGTGTATTCAGAATTGCCAGTAAGAGCTCTTACGGTGACTTCAAAAATACGTTGATTCCCTTGTAATCCCAATTTCTGATGAATATTCACTTTCAACTGCGCAAAGGTAGTACTGCATGTAATATGTATTAGTCATTTTTCACCTTCAAATGTTACACCACGACGACCTATAACCTTTCTACCATTATAGTATATAAGTGCACGGACTGTTTGTAAATTTGAATTCATTTTTCCTGCAAAAATTTCCACAAAAGATAGAAATACAAAAAATTTAATATGTTAGAAACTACGTAATATAATGCAATATAACAAAACTACTTAGTGCAACGTATGAAATCTTAGATGAGGTGCCTTGAAAATATCTTAATTTTTTTTCATACAACATATAATTACAAGGATAAATTTTTGGGATTTGATTTTTATGTTGGAAAATAAATACATATTTATTAAAAAAAGAAAAAGAAAAGAAAAGTTTTGCACGTAAATGAAATAACAAATAAAAAGCATGAGAAAACTAAATTTTTAGTGGAAAATAAATACTAAAGTATAAAGCGTACATAACAAATAAAAAGCATGACTAACTACGAACATAATATGATATTCATCAAAAAAAAATTCATATTAGAACAAACACTTCAACTAAGCAACAGAGAAAGTATGGAATACCGAGTTTGGAATATCTTTTTTCATAATAGAACAAAAACACCTCAACATTTTTTTTTCCATAAAAGAACAAACAACTCGACGTTTTTTTTCCATAAAAGAACAAACACCTCAATATTTTTTTTTCCATAAAAGAACAAACAACTCAACGTTTTTTTTCCATAAAAGAACAAACAACTCAACATTTTTTTTTCCATAATAGAACAAACACGTCAACGAAAGTATGGAACAAAGACAGATACCAAAAGGCCTTAACACTAAGTGAAATGCAGAGGCAAACTGATGATATGGGAACCGGGAGGGGAAGTATATATAGGCCCGGACACAGTTGGGGAAGAGACATTTTCAGGACCTGTAGTAACGCATTACATGGACAAACCTGATTGGCTAGTGGGACGCGTTTGAGCCAGCGCCACACTAGTTTTGAAATGACTAACCGGAACATGTTTCATTACCTACCGCGTCTTGTGCATGGTGAACTGACCGGACATGACTGGTTAAAACCGTGATTCATGTAGTACTGCGTCCTGTGTAAATGATTTTGCACATGACGCGGCAGGTAAGGTATCATGTCTTAGGAGCATCGGTTATCGTGCCAAAAGCTGTACTAGATGTGGCAGGGAAGGTATCACGTCTTAAGAACACTCATAAGGGTGCCAAAAGATTATATAAAACGCAGCATGGATCCTATCATGTCCTTAAGCGTCAGTTTCCCAACCGCATTGTTATGCATTATATTGGCAAAACTTTTGACCAACAAATTATTCCGGTCATACATTTTAAAAATCACATCACCAAGGTCAAAAGGCCAGCAAAATCACATAAAAATAAAAATAAATATAACTGTTGAATTAATATAATCGATCTAATAGTAAAATAAAATTATAATAATATTAATAATAACACTAATTAATTGAACAATATCATATCCGTTCAAAATAATGTTGATAATTACACTAGACCGACCGTGTCTTAAAAAAGAGTAAGTAAATTGACGACGCAATCAATTAAAAAGTTATATTAACAAAATTTATTATAAAGAATTATTTAATTTTACATTATATTCAATAATTTAAATTTATGATGTCGTCTAGCTAAAAACGACGTATAACACTGGAGAAGAGATAAGAACATAGTTTGGGACTGTGAGTTTGCAAAAAAGAGGAATGGCATCAGCATTACCTTCTCTCTCCTCCACTTCTTCTTCACTGTTACAGCACAGCTTCACCGGAAACTCAAAGGGTCCTACTCAATTTCCGAACAAAAGTGCGGGCTTTTTTGTCTTTGCTCAGAAGAAGGCAAAGAAAACTCGAAAGGTTACATCAACATTCTATAGTCTATTCCATAAATCAAACATTTTTTTTCTCTCTGTTTTCAACCTTACTTGGATTTTGATTTTGATTTTGTAGTTATTAACATGTGGGTATACTTGCCTTTTTCCTTTTCAGCATTATATTGTGTATTTTTTTTTTTTTTTAATTCACTTGTTTTGCTATTTGTGAAATCAGATTATCTTGAAGGAAGATGTGGTTGACGTGGGAAAGAAAGGGCAACTTCTTGATGTGAAGGCTGGGTTTTTCAGAAATTTTCTGTTTCCCACAGGAAAGGCATCCATTGTCACTCCTCAGTTGCTCAAGTAATCTATAATTAAACCATATAAGGCCCTTTATTAGGCATTAATATTTATGGCTTTAATGTTTATACGTAATGTAGCCAACACTCCAATCACTTCGCATAAGCAATAGGCTTATAACTTATCAGTTGTAGCGGGATTCAACTTCCTTTCTGTTGGGATACTTTAATGTGTTACATCTTTATTATTATGGACTAATGCTTGGGAATGTGCATTTACATGAACCACTAGTAAGTAGTGGAAATAATGGTCTTGAAACGCAATAGTAGGTTGCTTGGATAAGTTACCATTGAGGGCGTTTCTGTTATTGTAGTATCATACAAAATAAACTTTGTCTCTATGAATAGCTTGTTTGAGATATGAGATTTTTGTGCATATGTGAACTGACCAGACTGTTAAAACCCTCTGGCTTTGATTGGGAGAAAATATGAAGATGTCTTACAGTTGTTAATTAGAATAATCATGACTTCAAGATTATTTTTTTTCTTTAATTTCATCTATGGGGCTTTGATGTTTTGGGTTGGACAGGGTTTTCATGTTTTTTAAATAAAATCCAGACTATTAATGGTGAATACTGCAATATCAGTTTAATAATAGTTGTTCATCTTGGATTGCCAAAAAGAAGTTTTGTTGTCCTTTTCTGGATATTTGTTGGAGCAATCTCCATATGAGATTGCTTTTGTATCTTTTTGATGATATAATAATCATAGTTCCACTTATTTGAGGTTGACAAATCTTTGATTCAGTAATTCCTGCGTTTTCTTTATTTTAGACTATTTTTTATTTTATTTTATTTTTTTCTGAATCTTTTTAATACCAGAGAGCTTATCCTTGGAAATTGAGGGCTAGCTATTTCTATGTGCATTGAGTACCATATAAACTGTTAACTATAGAGCATGTTTGCCGCAGTTTTGAATTGAGTTTCCCTTGCATTGTCTTTTGACCTCTTTGTTTCAACCTTCTCTCTCCAGGGAAATGAGATTGGAAGACGAAAGAATTGAGGCTGAGAAAAGACGGGTAATTTTTCCTTTACGCTTACTCCTTACTTGGATAAAATTTGTCTTCTGGTAATCTGCAAATGATTGCCATTAGTGACTAGGAGTAGGATGTAAGGAATGCTATGATGTAAGGAATGCTATGATGTTAAGCTCTATCTATAAACCTTGCATCAAGAGCTCTAAGCTTGTAACAGTGAGTTCAATATTGCAGAATGTAAATTCCTTTCACTGGTTTTCCCCACAGTAGTTTTGCATTCAGTGATTACTTTCATTCTATCTTCTGAGTTTGTTAATATACTTTTTTCCTCCTACATAACTTTTTCAGACATTTCATGCTATTTAATTTTGCTTTTCTGTAGGTAAAAGAAGAAGCACAACAACTTGCTCTAATTTTTGAAACTGTTGGGGCTTTCAAGGTGAAGCGAAAAGGCGGTAAAGGAAAGCAAATTTTTGGAAGGTAAGGTTTGTCCGGCACATTTATAAGAAGTCAATTTATGCCCTTGTTATGGATTTTGTGTCTAATGTCTGCTTGCTGTTTAGTGTAACGGCTCAAGATCTTGTTGACATAATCAAGGCGCAGCTTCAAAGGTACCATATTTCTTATGTACAGAAATATTTTCTTATGTCAGCATTATAGATGTTCTTTGATTGTGTATTGTCCTATAACATTCCAGTTTATGCCTTTTCTTTTATGTGGGTAAAATACTTAGTTTCTAAAGTTTGGGACAAATTTAAGTAAGGTGTTAATGCAGATGATTATTGTTTTTTTTTTTCATTTGAGTTTGGAGCTTTTCAATTTTGAAAAAAGGTGTCATCTGTCAATATTCGAAGGGCATTTCAGTACTATCCATGATGTTATTTTTCTCTTTCCTCTTTTCCCTTTCCAATTATTAGCACAAATACAACACAATTGAACTTCATGTGGTAATTGGTCTTTGCATAATTGTATGAATTCCTTTGGATGTGTTCAATCTTTACAGTTTTCTGAAAATTGGAAAGCTTTTAAGAGATTTTCCAAACTGGATGTGCGCTTTGCTTTATAAGCTACTTGATTACCTTTTGGGTGATATCACTTGAGCACATCTGATTTGTCCTAAACGTTTTTGTGGTTCAATGTTCACAAATGAAACGTTGATCCTAGTTCTTGGTACCACTTGTTCTCAAGGACTAGTTGATGAATACATAAATCAGCTGTCTGGTTCTTGTGTTTTGTAGTCTGATTGATTAATTGCTTCATGATTTTGTGTGATTCATTTCTAGGGAGGTAGACAAGAGAATTGTTGATCTTCCAGAAATCCGGGAAACAGGAGAATATATTGCAGAGTTAAAGCTTCACCCAGAAGTTACAGCTAGAGTGAGGGTGAACGTTTTTGCTAACTAAGCACCAGTATGTTTTGAAGTTCCATATGCCGAATGGACAAACTTGGAGCTAGCAACTTGCATCAGTTCAAGGTGCATAACCATCTTATGATGATAAATCTTCAGACTTCAAGCTTCACTCAATCTGTAGGCTTGTAATTATGTCCCGAGGCTCGAATTGAAGAAGAACTCTGCACTCCTAATGGTGATATGTCTGGAATGTGGGAACTGTTGCTTATTTAAACATTTTGTTTTGTTCATATCCCTTCTTTAATGTCTATTCAATTTTCAAGATGTTTTTTGTAATGTACTACTTTGTTGATGGTAAAAGATAAATTTTAGGTCCTCCATTGGCCTGGTGAACATAAAAACGGAATATAAAATGAACCTATAGTTTTCCATGTCTTGGTTCAATGACCATATTCAAATAAAAGTGGGAAGACCTTTTCTTTGAAAGCCTATGATAAACTCAATCATTTTTTTCCTGTGGTTTGAAATCAACGAACATGCTGAAGATTGACATTTAGTAATTATATTTGTGCATTCTAGCAGCATTTTTTTATGTTGTTTGTTCACCCTGTAAATCTTGGAGATTTATTTTAACTTGCGTCATTCTTCTTTTGCTAGTCACTTCAGCTCTCATAATTTTGTCCACTTTTGATATTGTGTTCTTAATTCATGATGTTCTTGTTTCTGTTGTGATTTCTCTTAATTGGTTCCATCATGCGAGATTGACACTAATCAAATTTTAAGACATAATTCTCGAAGGGAAAAACTCAAATCAGGTAAAAAAAAGGTAAAAAAAGCGCATGCAAAATGTTGATGCCCAGGATCGAACTGGGGACCTTCAGTGTGTAAGACTGACGTGATAACCACTACACCACACCAACTAGTTATGATTCTGCAGCACGACTAAACACCTTATCAATATATTTTCGTTAAATCATTCTATATTAAATTAAATTAGTGGCCATATGTATAAAGTGTACAAGAAAATAAATATCATTATACGAATACAATTCTATTCTAATTTCCCAAGTATAAATTATTCCTGTACATCGTCTTCAAACATGTATTTCAAAAGTTAAATATTAGAAATGTTTGATTTTTTAATCCTGGATGGGATAATCGGATTAGTTGCGAACACAATAAATCGATTGAAATATTTCCTTTTGGGAGAGAGTTTAAAGAAAAAAGTCGCCCCGAATCAGATTTGTGTGTGTTGCAATGAACCAAATGGAATATTTCCAAAAAAAAGTTAAATATTAGAATAAGCACAGTCATTGAAAGACTTTTTTCTTAGTGTGTGATGTAAACAATCTCGTCAACTCTTTTTCTTATTTAAAGATAAATGTTTTCTTAATTAATTCTCCTTAAATAATAAAAAAGGATTGTTGCCATTGCCCCAAGTATTTGTACACAATTAATTAGTCTGAGTTTAGGCAAATCTAGGCCAACAATCTTGTAACCAACAGAACCAACCATGGATTTGCATGAACTTTGAATTATTACTGCCTTAACTCAAACGTTAATGGCAATTACCAGTTACATTCTTGATGCTTCTCTGCCACAGCGCACTAACCCTCTACCTAATTGAAACTTAATCCCAATTATCGTATGTAACAAAACTACCATGTGGTATTGGTATTAAATCCACAACTTTGTAAGCAATGTCAAAATCTACTCAGCATAGTGGTTCTTTTCACTTGTGGTAACTACCTATACCCCATGAAAAAGTTAAACCAAGCCCAAACCAGTTAAGTACATCTTAGGTAGCTACATTCCACCAATGTAAAAGGGGGGAATATAAGATCCACATTTATTGTTCCGTCACGGCATGACCAAACCCCAATTGGCATCTTAAAGAATGGTGGTATATGGTTATGATATTAGGGGAATTAAGCCCTGTTTATGGTCAACACTTAACACCCAATAGAGGATTAATTAGCAAGTGAAGCAATTCATTGGTTGAGTGGAAATTTGTTTAACGCTAGTAACGGAAATAGAATTTAAGGCCGGCCAATGCCAACTTTTTTGGTTATGGGGTTACAAGTAGGGACAAGAAACCACATAGTAAACCAACTCATGCATTTGAAGCATTTGTCTTTATCACTAATGCTACCACAACACACATATCTTGTCCAAGCGAAAAGGATAACAACTACACTTAACACAATGCATTGCTTGAGTCTAGTTCAGTTAATTTCTTACACAACTGGATATACCCAATTAACGCTATTCAATCACAGCCATCCAGTTGTGTAGTTTGGAAAGCAGGCCAAGTTAAAAGCTTAACTAGTAAACAAACCCAATAACGACCCATCTCTTGTTTGGGAATAAAAACCTTGATTTTCTTCTTCATTGAGAAAAAAATAAAAATAAAATAAATGGGTGCATCCTATATATAACATGGTATCAGAGCTTGAGTGGTCACGAGTTCGAACCTCGCCGTCCCCCATTTTCAGGTGGAATTATGTTAGAGAATATAATATAAATCATTAAAAAGCCATCACCTACTACCTTAAGGTTTTGGGTGAAATAGTTCTTAACTTGGTATCAGAGCTTCACGGACCATGAAGTCACGAATTCAAAACTCACCCACCCCCCACTTTCAGGTGGAATTAAGAAAAAACACGAGGTAGACCAAAAAAAATGGGCTCGTGCAGCACAAGGCAAACCAATAATGGGCTTGTGCCATATTCCACACTTCAAATCCAAAGGGCACTTGCGTGAGGGGGTGTGTTAGAGAATATAATATAAATCATTAAAAAAGCCATCACCTACTACCTTAAGGTTTTAGGTGAAATGGTTCTTAACTTGTTATCAGAGCTTTAGGGACCATGAAGTCACGAATTTCACCTGAAAGAGTGGGGGCGGTGAGGTTCGAACTTGTGACCTCATGATCACTCAAGCTCTGATACCATGTTAAAGAACCATTTCACCCAAAATCTTACGGTATTAAATGAGGGCCTTTTTAATGATTTATATTATATTCTCTATAAATAAATATATATATATATATATATATATATATATATATATATATATATATTTTACAAAACAAGCAAAGTAATGGTTTATGGTTGTAGTGTTAGGATCTAAGTTCCTTTTTGAGAATTAATAAAGTACAATTTTAAAGGAGAATATATAATGTGAGGTTAAATGACATGGAGGGAACCTCCACAACTACATCTACATGTGCTAATGTCAACGAGTAATCTCTTCTCTCATATTTCTTATGCATTCGGACGCCTCACGCAATGTATGTGTCCACATGCTTCGCTTACCAGCATTCACAAAAACGTGCACATAACTAACTTTAGATAAGTGGCCAGTGTAAGTGACTTAAAAGTCTTCCATCTCTCTCTCTCTCTTCATTGCTAAGTTTGATCTCACACTAAATAATATATATGATGACATATATGTCCTCAATCAAAGCATACTAATTAATAATATGCATGTATTTCATTTCTTATATATTATTATTATTATTCATGGAAGAGAGAAAATCAGATATTTTGTTATTCATGTTGTCGTTTTCTCATCTTTCATTATGTGAACTACATAAATAAGGCTGAAGTTTATAACTGCAATTGAGTGAGATAAAAAGTACGTATGGGTGATGTGTCCAACTCCAAATAGTGGACCATATAGTATAACTCCTAATCAAACCTTTGTGGCTTGAATGTTATTAGTCTCGGAAGCACCAAAAAAATTTTATTTTTTATTTTTTTTTTAAATTTAGAAGCACCAACTTTGTATGAAATCCCACGAGATAATCCAAAATCTAATTATAAATTAACCATTATACATACATATATAGAAATAATTAAAAAGGATATATTACATACAATTAAATGAAATTTAATTATGTTTATCAATATAATTAAACAAAGCAATTTGTTAACTAGGTGAAACTAATGACTATAAGAGGTGGAGGAGGAGGGAATAGAGTGATTAACATACTTGACTCATTGGTGTATTTTAAATAAATAGGAAGCACCGACCCTTCAAAAATCTTTACGTGTCGTGTCCGACACTCTCTGACACTCTGACACTCCCCGACACTCCAATGCGCGTTATCGAAATTCAAAAAAAAGTTCAAAGATTGCGAGTCTTTAGTTCCAATTAATATATTCGTTGAATTACGATTACCATTTTATTGAGTTTAATATAAATATTTGGGATATCTTATATTTCTTTGCAAGATTGATGAATATTATAAGTTTTGTTTCATTTTTTCGTTAAATTATTGAATATTAAATATAATATACACTACATAAATTAAAAATATTATTTAATATTAAAATGTGTCTTAACGTGTCAAAATCTAACATATTTTAGAATTAACGTGTCGGAGTGTCGTGTCATATCGTGTCACGTATCCCGTGTCGATATCGGTGCTACATAGATAAATAATAGCAAGAGACGGACAGATAGGCAGCCATATAAATATAAAGATAGAATGGTGATGGGAGTGCATATGGCATGCAGTGACATAGAGTGCATTTATCAAACCCAGTTTTTGCCTATCCTTTATTCTTGTCATTAATGAAAAGAGTGGGAATGTGGTAGCCAGTGTGAGTAAGTAAGAGAAAGAGATCTTTTAGCTTTATTATAATAAAATCAAAAGCACACAAAGGGAACCTAATCCACAACTTTTCGTTGTGGTCATGGTTCTGCCAAACCCTAGCTAGCCAAAGCCCATCCCATGCCACTGCACTCTCTCTCTCTCTCTCTCCCTCCACACACACACACACGCCTCTTTGTTCATGAGTCTTGCACGTTGCTCTCGGCTCTTCTCCCCTTAAAAAGAAAGAACAAAACTAAAACTCCACATCGACCCAAAAAAAAAAAAACTAAAAAGAAATAAAGAAATAAAGATGCCCTATCACTCACTTTTCGTGAATGAAAGGCAACCATGAACACTAACCACTTACTTACTCAAAGTATTCCAACTTCAACAAGTAGATCATATATATCAAAATGGCAATTATTAATAAACCAAAGAATAATCCAAAGAATCGATAATTAGGAATAATTGTAAATTAAAATAACACTAATAATTCACATTATTGATCATTGATCAAAATAATAATAATAATTCTTCCAATTCCCACCCTGGCCTAATAATGGCAATCCACCAAAGCCGGAGCAGCGGACAACACCATAGAATTTTTGGTTGCCGTAAACTGAAACTTGGGCTCCCGGATATCATCTTCCGGCGCCGGAAGGTTAAGATCCAATTGCAAAATATTCCGTGGTGGAACTCTGACGGCAGTGGTGGTAGTGGTGGCGGTGATAGTGCTTATGCCTACCACCTGAGTGGTGGTGGTATTTGTGGATGCCCTATGCCTCCTCATGTGGCCACCCAATGCTTGCCCTGATGTGAATTCTGAGCCACATATGGAACACTCATGAATCTTGGCCTTGTTGCCATGGAAAGAAGAAGCTTTGTGACCGTGACTCCCACCCAATTGAAGAGAACTTTTGATGTGGGTGTGTTGCCCTGCTTCTTCAGATTTAAGATCATGATTTGTAATTACTCGTGGTTGTGACGATGGTGGTGGTGGTGACGGTGGTTGAGGAAGTGATGGTTTCTTTTCCTCCACCATATTCACTTTAGGCTTTTTGTGACTTGCCCTGTGCCCACCAAGTGCTTGAAACGAAGGAAAGGTTCGGTTACACGTTTTGCACTCATAAATAAAGAAACCAGCTTTGGTATTGGTAGCGGTTATAGCTATCTTAGTGCTACCCTTTAGATCCATCTTATTTCCATCATGATCATGATCTTCATCATCTAGCTGTTTATGATGATGATGATAATGATGTTGATTAGAATCTCTTCTTCCACTTGCTCCTCCTCCTTGAGCCAAGAGAATCAAGCAATTAGCCATGTCTTCTTCTTCTTGATCAGTGCTCTCATGAGAAGAAAACGACCCATAATCACAACCAGAAGCACTTGAACAACTAGATGTCATAACTGTGGTTGCAGCAACAACACCACAAGGAGACAAAAGCCTCATCCTTTTGGTGCGTTTTCCCTTTGCGATGTGAGTGGCATCGTTGTTGGACAAACCCACAAATTGTTCTTCCATGTTGTCCATCTCAGACACACACAAAAAAAGAAAAGAAAAAAACTGTTACTCAGTAAATCAGAACTGATGAGAGACAAAAAAAAACACTGAACACACAACAGACACACACATATGACTAAGAGTGAACAAGTTTATATCTATATATATGTATTTGGAAATGAATGGCAACAAAAGACTTTGAAGCCGTCCCTCTACTTATAACAGCTACACTCCCAAATAGTTTGCCACCAAAAATCTTCCTTGCGTTTCCAACCTTCGAAGTGTTACTAACAAGAAAAGTTCTTTCCTTTTCTCACGCGCCTTTCTCTCCACTTATTCTACGCTTCCATCATAACCACACTTTTTGTTCTCTTTCTGTTTTACTTCTACTCATACTACTATTATGTTTTCTTTTATTGCTTCGGGTGTTACTTTTGTGAACGAATATTTTATTTTCCTTGAGTTTTGGTATATATTGCGTATGCCAAGCTGCTTCGGTTGGATGTCTATGATTCTTCTATAATTAAAGATTATTTTTATTTTTGCAATAATTAATGTTGAATTTAATGACTAGGAATATAATTAATAGTGTAACTTCCGAGTAATATATATATAGGTCTTATCATTTCTCAAGCTGCCAGAGATAACTTTATCTTCGGCTACTAAATCATAACTGTATAAAGATGGATCAATGGTGATAAAGGAAGAGAGAGAAAAAGGGAATCATAAACACTTAAAGGTGAATCAATAAATATAAGGAAATAAATAATCAAAACGACGTAGTTTTAGGGTGGCCGGAGATAAACTTATCTCAAGCAGTTTGAGAAATGTTTTTCCTATATATATATATATATATATATATATAGGAATGTTATACTTATAATATATTTTCGTTTATAACCTTTTACAATACTATCTTAACTGTTGATTTCCATCAATTAACGGTTATTATTTTCACAAATCAAAATTATTAATTCACAATAAATGATAACGGTTAAGATATGACTGTAACGGGTTGTAAACGAAAATAGATTGTAAGTATAATCTTCCTCATATATATATGTGTGTGAATATATTTCTCCAACCACTCGAGATAAACTTAACTATATACTACAGATGGTACATAGTTATAATGATGAAGTTACATTTTTTTCTCTCCCTAAGTCAACAAACAAGTTCTGAAAAGTGACTGCGGAGAAAAAAAACAACTTTAACGTTATAACTATGTACTATCCGTAATACATAGTTAAAATGGTAGTTTGAAATAATCTTATCTCAAGTAGGGATGTAAATGGACCAGGCTAGGTCGAGCTTTGGCCTTACTGCCATAAGCCTACGTACAAAAATTATTCAGCCTATCTGATCCATTGGCCTACTAAAGGCTTTATTTATAAGCCAAGCCTGACCTTCCTGCCCTACACTAGTGTAAGTTACACTCTTAATCTTGTCCGTTAATCCCCTTATATCTAAGGGTTTAAATTTTTTAGTAATATGAGCAATTGGATACAAGTGGATCAATGGTCAAGATTGAGTGTAAGACTTATAACTCTTACACCGGTGTAAGAATATCCTGCCCCATATATATATATGGAAAAAGTATTTCTACAGTCACTTTAGATAAAGTTATCTACAGCTATTCCTTTTTAACCAAATCTGACCAGTCATACATAGTTACAAAGCTGTTCTTTTTTTCTCTCTCCTAAGACATTGTCGGCTAATGTGGCGGAAAGAGAAAATATAATTTTTATGTATAACTGGTCAGATACATGTAACTTAGCATAATTATGGACGGTATGAAAGAAAATTAGGTTGAAATTAGAGATGGAGATTAGTGGCAGCTGAATCTGATGTTGTAGGTAACTGATAAAGTGGAAAAATCTACGAGAGTTTAAAAAGAGTTGAGGAAAAGAAAGGTTGGTATTAACGTTCAGAGTCGGTTTCACACTCTCTTTTGCTTAGACCTTTAAGCCAACAAAAGGGAAGGGTAACAATTTTCACTGATCATTCAAGCAAAGTGAGATTGCACGTTAAAAGCATGTCAACCCCCATAAGTTCATCCCTGTTTAAAGTAAAGCACTAACCTGATTGGAATGATTAGAAATTCGGGTGGCTTTCAACCAAACCCCTTGATCCAAACGAAGTAAAACTTTATATGACTTGTGATTTAGCAATTGCTTTGTTAAATTTTGTGCTACTTATTATACTTTTATTTTAAGGATAAAATTATTTTACACCAATGTAAATTGAAGAGAGATTTTTTGACTCGAGTGTAGAACAAATAAATTTTACTCCATATTTCAGCCGTTGATCTCCGTCCGTCTAATGATTATAATTTATTGAGCGTTGTACTAATTAAATAATTAATTATTAATCTCAAATAAATTACAGTCATTAAATGAACAAAAATCAACGGTTAAAAAAAGACCATCTCCTCATATAATTTGTATATATTCTCATTTATATCTAACCATTTTAATTTATTAAAAAAAGAGATTTATTAGATACAAGCATATCAATCTATAACTTGTGTATATATAATATATAGGGTAGTGAGTGACCAGTCCAAACAATAAAAGAAAGGAACATATGAAGAGAATAAAGCACATGTAGCATACAAGTATACTACATAAGCACTTTAGGACGGTTCCTACTAAAGAGTACGATTCCTTTCAGTTAAACTTCATCTTCTGCTTAAAGGTATATTGAGCTAGCAGCTCACCTGTCACAATAATAAATTATTGCTAAACTATGTTAATGATTTCATGTTTCCAAACGGGAGATTTAATTGAAAACTAATTAATCATCATCGGTTTGATTAATCTTATTGAGGAGTCCTTGCTTGTTTCATTATTAACGAATGCGTCTTTGAATAGTTGTGAGAAATTAATCACCAAGTTATTCAATGTGTGTAACATGGACCAAAACAAGCTAGCTAATATTAGTCAAATGGACCAAAACAAGCCACGTGGTGATGCCATTGTAGATCTATAATAGAAACCAACACTAATTTTAGGTATATAATTGGATATATTCATTAGATGAAAGATGAATCCAAAAGAAAACTAAAGCAGGAAAAGCAAAATGCGTGCCATTTGGAAGATACGGTGGTTAATAGGGCAATTGGGCATGTATATTGTTTTTGGGGAAGCATCTTTGTACTCCGATGTAAAATAAGAAGTTTTACTCCCAATTTCAATTTCAAGTGTTGATCTTCGTGCATTATCTAAGTATTGAAATTTATTGAATTATACTCATTAGTTAATTACTAATTCTTAATAAATTAAGATCGTTAGGAGCACGAAAATCAACAACAGAGATAAGGAATACGACTTAATTTTTTTTTTTTACAGCGAGGTCGAAAGATGCTTCACCATTGTTTTTATATTATGGGATAAGATATTATGTCTTTTTTTTATGCCCGATACTTTACCTACTCATCTCCAACATCGGATCTAAATCTTAAGAGGAGAGAGAAATTGTAAAAGTTAGTTGAAATTCTGATTTAACTGTGTTGGAGATAAATAATTATATTAGGCATAAAAAAAAGGTAAGCACAATATACTATCCCTTATATTATTAGTATAGGTTAGAGACTTCAGTGTAGAAAGAGAGAAAGAGAGATTGAAGCATTCTGTTCTCATGTAGTGGTCCAAAATTTGATTAATGTTAATTGCTGATCATTTTAAATGAAATCATTGACTTAATCGTCTCCACCAAGACATGGTCCACTAGTAGGTGAGGCATCTATTATCCATAATCCGTAATACCATTTTAAAAATAGTCGAACAATCTACACCACTAACAGTGAAAAAAAAAAAGTCTCCATGGTAGTTAGTTGCATAGGATTTTAATTTCTAATTAACTGTATATGAAATCTTCAAATCACTGCATTTAAATGATAACATACTGTTCGATTTTCTGTATGTACTATAAATCAATATATAGTTATCTATACACCATGGCACTAATACTATCGGTGTAAGACCCATTTTGTCTTAACATTATGACCACTATTACTATACTATACTTGCTACCATCTTTCATCATGGTGTGAGTGTTTTTTTTTTTTTTTTTGGCTTAGATCTAAAGTAGTCCATTTTCTGGTTCATGTATCGTTGACCCACTTCTTATGATACCATAGCTAATCGATCTACTAATTAAATAGTTGCCCAAAAGATCAAGCCAGTTGGTTGGATCGAATAAATCCATTTAATTAGTTGATATGATGTATTCAAATTCTTTATGTCTTACACAGATATGATAGTGTAAATACGTTTGATGGATTATCCAGACTCGTGTAATTAGGAGATTGATTAGTAGTCATTAGGGGAGAAGTTAATTGAAACTATATACAAGAGTAATTATAGGCTAATCGATAAAATTCAGGAGCTTAGAAACCAAGTCAACAAGTAACTAATAAAATTAACTCTTTATCACGATTTTGTTGTAGAATCTCAGGGATAGATCAATGTGTACGCCACCCTCATATTCCTTTCGTAGCTACGCAACTTAGATATATTAAATATATTTTGTACCAAACAAAGAAACTGAGTTATAGATAACAAATAAATGACTGAATATGAACGGCAAACCAAAATGGGCTGTGAGATTTTGGCGAGTCAATCCCAAATCTTGTGTACCTAAAACAGTACATGATAACAAAACTCCTTTGGCACAGGTGGTGAGGAGCCTGACCCCCTTAACTAGAGGTTTCGAGTTCGAGTCCTGGAAATGGAAAAAAAGGATTTATAGAAACCGCTTCCCCAATAATTTATAAAGTCTACAATAAAAAAAAAAAATAAAGTGAGAGAAGGTAGATAATAGGTTATATTATCTTAGCCCATTATAAAAAAAGTGCAAACAAAAATTAAAAAATAAATAAATAAATAAATTGCTCGATGGGGATTGTGGGTTTGTTTGTGTACGGCCGGAAGGATACCTAGTAATTCCATAAATATACATAAATTCAATATATATCAAAACAGTACATGATATAAGGTGAAAGAGAGAGTAAGCGCTGTAAATAACCAGGCCTTTTTATTCAACCCAAAAAGCTTAAACTGTTGGGTGAGGAGCCAAACGTTTACCACCCCTAGTGATAACCAAACTCTTTTGCCACATGTGGTAAGGAGCATGGCCCCCTTAACCAGAGATCTCGAGTTCGAGCCCTGGGAATGAAAAAAAGGATTTGGGAGAGCCGCCCCCGAAAGGGTCCGACAGTGCTCAATGGGGATTAGTCTTCGATTACGGCCGGAGGATACCTTTGAATTTATTCAAAACAGTACATGATATAAGGTTTAAGCGTTCACAAGAGAGACCATTGGGTTTGAAAAGTGGATGATGCAACAGGCCGCCGCACCTACATGTGCTAAGAAATTCCACAAGATAAAGTCGGGGACGGCGAGGATCGAACTGGAGACACGAGACTCTGATACAATGTAAAGAACGAATTCAACCCAAAAGTTTAAGGTGTTGGGTGAGGGCTTTTTTAATGATTTATATTATATTCTCTAACACACCCCATCACGCAAGAGTTGAAGCGTGGATATGACACAAACCCATTATTGGTCTGTCTTGTGCTGCACAAGCCTAATTTTTTGTCTGCTTTGTGCTTTTCTTAATTCCACCTGAAAGTGGGGGTCGGTGAGGGTCGAACTCACAATCTTATGGTCATTTGAAGCTATGATACCATGATAAGAACCATCTCAACCTAAGGTTGCGAGTTCGATCCTCACCGACTCCCACTTTCATGTGGAATTAAGAAAAGCACAAGGCAGATCAAAAAACGGGCTTGTGCAACACAACGCAGACCAATGATGGGCTTGTGTCATATCCACGCTTCAAGCTCAAAGGGCTCTTGTGTGAGGGGGTGTGTTAGAGAATATAATATAAATCATTAAAAAAGCCCTTACCACACCTTAAGTTTTTGGGTTAAAGTAGTTCTTAACAAGCAGAGTTTAATCAAGAGTAAAATGGTGGTAGTCCATTTGGTGCATGCAAGCTAAGCAGCGAAAAGGAAAGGATTTTGCTTTAATCCCCATATATCACCATTGAGAGAGGCTTAAAATCCCCATATGTCACCATTGAGAGAGGCTTAAAATCTTTATCTTGACCCGTCGTGTATTCCGGATTGATTAAGAGTGCACCTTTTAATTTTATTATATTTTTATTTTAAACTTCTGAAGCTTTTGTGTTTGTCAAGGTCTTGCATTTTCTTCTTCGTGCAGAAGTTTTTTTTAATTTGAAGAGTCCAAAATAGGATTGAACTTTTAATTACTTATTTATAAAAAAAAAATGATATTTTAGCACTTAAGGCTCACCTCTTAAAAAATATGAAGTATGGGTTTTATAATTCTCATTCAACATGAGAATTCAAATTTTCCTACACACCCTTCGATTTCCGTGCTGACATGGGTCCTACATATAATTTTTTCTAACACATGGGTCCCACATGCTTTTTATCTCTACAACATAAGATTTCAATTCTCATTTAACATAAGAATTATAAAACCCATAAAGTATATGAATGATTTTATATATCCACTCATCAAGCTAAAAAAAACATATACACACCAATTAAAGCAGCAGTTTTAATTATTAACTTAGTAGGTAGTAACTATTATATATGGTTTTCATTTTATCCTTTAACATAACATAACAAACTTTTCTACACACACAATATTTTGTGGGGCCCACACATTTTAAAACAAAAAAAAAAAGAAAAAAATATGGCACGCAAAATGAATCTCTATAACATTATACAATCATTTTTCCTACAATATAATAAACATAAAACCCATTATATATTTGTGTGAACGGATACTTACAACGCAAACCAAAATTGTTGTTGTGCAAAGAAAAAGGTTATATTAAATATCAGTTATCCGCTCCATTCTGCACCAATCAGCATGGATGACTCATGATTGGTCCAGTTACAGTTTTGGTCACGGGGTTTTTATAAAATGCTTAGATAGATAAGCATAAAACATTTTAAATATAATATATATACATATATATATTTAAACTGTGGTATTTAATTATTAAATACGCAAATAAAGTTCAAATTAAAAGCAATCAACATTTTTTCGTCATTATATTTAATGCCAATTAAATTCATACACTTATGTGCCAAGGAAGATTCAGCCACTTAATATAGAGGGATAAATAAACAAGTAACATGCATTTCAGCAGCAAGCGGAAGGTTCAATGTACAGTGAAGTGTGACAAAAAAAAAGAAAGGTAATGAGAGGAAAAAGGACGGCAGATTCTTAGCGTAGCAAATTGAACGTGGTAAGTTATGTTGTGTGAGGCACGTAATGTGAGGATTGGATGCTGCCATAACCTGCAACTCTCATTCTGGTGTATAAATTGCTCTCTTCTACACTGTTACGTAGTGCCCCATGCCTGAAATTTTCTTTTGAATAAAAAAGAGAAGAATATATTAATTACAAAGAACAAAAATGAAGTAAGAGATTAGAAATATACAAGTCAAGTCAAAACGCATATCTTTGAGTGCAAGATAAATGTGCTTACATAGGGGTGTTAGTATAGATTATGAATAGTGGGTCGAGATTATTTCAACTGAAAATTCGTATTCGGGTTGACTCGTAAAAAAATTCGTGTCGTGTTCATGTTAGGAAAAAATGACATGTAAAAAATTCGTATCGTGTTCATGTTGAGGTATTTGTGTTTGTGTCAACCCATATTTTTTTATTTTTTTATTATTTTTTTAATTTTGAAGCATTTTTTTTAATTTTTTTGTCAATTACCGTTTTGACCCCTATTTTGTGTGTTATTTGTGTCGTGTCGTGTCAACCCGCAAAAAATTCATGTCAATGTAACAAATAGAGATTTTGAAAAAAATAAAAATTTGTGTTGTGTTAGTGTTGATGTATTTTTGTCGTGTTAAATTCGTGTCGTGTCAACCCATTTTGACACCCCTACTATCAAGCATATGGATTAACTGGTAAGAGATTATTTCAGCTTAATCAGTGGTCTCGAATTCAAGTTCTGGATACGCAATTAAATTAAAATTTTGATAGGAAGAGCTTTGTTGCCCTTGTAATTTTATCCGACTCAACCAAATTATTCAATTAATCAATTAACAAATAGAGAAGTTAAAAAAATAAAAAACTTGTAATTACAATATATAATCAAATGGTAGGATTAGGACATATTTCTCGTTAAGGGAAGAAAAAAGTATAGAACCCACCAAATGCAAATGCAAGAAATTTACCAATCAAGACAAATTATTTAAAAAAAAAAAAGGTCAAAAGTCCATCCTATAGTTATATATGATGTCATGTATCCTCTTAGCTAGCTAGTTACCTAATGAGATGATAAGGACTGCTCATTTGTCAAAAAGAGTTTCATTTTCAAAGAAAAATAAAGAAAGGGGGACACCTCATGCTTCACTTAGATCATATATTCAATTCTTAATTATATGGTTATAAGATAAAATCCGATTTTCATTTAACTTTCTTATATTAATTCAATAACAGCTGGGGATATTTGTGAACACGCTCTTGAGAAGGGAGTGGGCGATTGTGCCTGCAGTTTGTGGAGCTCATACATTCATACATATAATTAAGTGATAAACAAGCTAGACACACTAGTAGTAGACATTACACACACTCACACACACACACACTAGAGCAATTAGCATAGAGACACTGAAAGTAGTGGACTTAATACTCCAACTCCACTTTAACAGTTCACACGTCACTGAGTGAGAGAAGCTTGTGAACCACTCAAGAGAACGAACAAGTTGGTTGCAGCTAAAGCACCCTTAACTATGTGTCTGTCATTATACATCACATATCACAAACAAACATTTATTTTCCGTCATTTTTTTCTTGGTCAGCAGTGAACGAATTACTGCCTCTGAAAACGAAAATTTTCATATTATCCACAACAATATTAATTAACCAAGCCAATCCCATGCGGTCCAAGACAGTGGCAGGCCCCAAAAACAACCACTTTATTTTCTAGTTGGGAAAATTCCCACTTCACTAACAATAAATTTTTTCACATAATTCATTACACAGTGTAGCGAATTATGCATTAATTCGCTACATAGTGTAGCGAAATATGCCACGTCAGAACCAAAAATGTCACATATCAAATTTTGATAGATCCGTTACCCTACGTAGCGAATTTCTCAAAATTTGACATGTGGCATTTTTGGTTCTGTGCATCCTGATGTGGTATATTTCACTACACTGTGTAGCGAATTACTTACATGCATAATTCGCTACACTGTGTAGCGAATTATGCCGCGTGGCATTTTGGCAACATTTATTGTTGGCGTGACAGTCTAGTAATTTTTTTGTTCAAACGTGGCACTTTGATCATAGTTGGGAAAATTCCCACTTCACTAGCATAGTTTTTCACTTTCCCTCTGACTTCATTTTTCCTTTTTCCCCAGGCACCTATAACGAGAATGATGCTGGTTGTAGAAAATGGCCTTGAAGTAATTAATTCAGAGCATTATTTTTACTCATGGAAAGGTACTTAAATTACTAATTAATGTAAGAAAAAATAGAATTAGGATTAAAAAGAAAATAGAATACCAAAGGCTTAGACTTATTTATTGGACATGATTCTTGGTATCTGAATATAAATATTTCAGTAAGGTTTGAATGATTAAGTTATTTATGTGTAGTTCACACCACTCTATTTCATAAATATCAATGGGATAAGTTGTGAATGGACTATGTTACAATATAATGTAATTGCAAAAGGATCAAACCAAATTTATTAATCCTAATCTCGTTTTTATGAAAGATCCACGAAGTAGGCCTATACTATTGCCTACATCAAGCCCAAACAAAAAATCAATTAATAAAGCAGCTGGTATATATAATCAACTTCCATATATAAAAATTCTACCAATTAATTGTTAGGTTGTGGGATTTGCCTAGTTCTGCATATGGGTGAATGTATATATTGCAAAAGAAATCTAGAGAACAAAAGGAAAATGGAAAAGACTGTAGGATGAAGGAACGAATTATAGCTTACAAGTTACAACGAAGGGGGGAAATCAAGCTGGCCCAATGCCCTCTCTAATGGCTAAGAAAAATATAACAACCTAACTAGAGTGATAAAACTAATAAAAAATTGTTCATATATAATTTGGGAAAATATTTTCTCCTTTTAAAGGAGAAAATTTTTCTCATGTTAATGACTCAAGTACAAGTGGGTCCCATCTTGATTTTTTTTTTCTCTCCATTATTTTGTAGACCCCACTTATGCTATGAGTCACTAACATGAGAAAAATTTTCTCCTTTAAAAGGAGAAAATGTTTTCCTATATAATTTATCCTCAATTTGACCGGGAAAAACAATAAAAAAATCAAAATTTGGATTAGATATGATCTTTTTTTTTTTGGAAATATTTAGATATGATCTTTTTATTATTATATGGTGGCAGACTTGAATAACAAACTTTAACGAACATATATAAAATTAAATATTACAAAGTAATACTTGTTAGCACTAGTTGTGCAGGGGCAAGTACAATGCAACTATGCAAGCAGCTTTGCATTGCTTATATCCGAAGTCATGATGAATGACATATACAGAAAATTAGTAAACCTAATACTCACTCCACCTCCTGACGATAAAGACTATTAAATATCAAGATACAAGAGGAATTGATAGTAATCCTTGTTGTGTTAAACTACACAACATTGGTTCTATTATATAGCAAACCAATTGAAGAATACAATGAGACACACACAATGTGGGACTAACACTCTTAACACAATGAGACACACACAATGTGGGACTAACACTCATAACACTCCCCCTCAAGCTGTAGCATATAGATCATATGCTACAAGCTTGATACATAAATAATACTCCTATTAGGAACCAAAAGCAACAGTGCTACATCAACAAAATGAAATGACCAAGTAACATAACATCAAAATAAATCTCCTATATGAGAAACCAAAAATCAACAATGTGCTAAAAATGGCGTCGGAATGAACATCAACATGGAAGATGCCCATATATAGACATCTGTGCTGGAATGACTATCAGCAACATGGACGACGGTATTAATTGTATCATCGGCAAAGACATCTGTGCTGGAATGACCATCAGCAACATGGAAAGTGCTCCCCCTCAAGAGGAACTTCGGAGCCGGAATTATCATCGGCAAAGACAACTGTGCTGGAATGACCATCAGCAACAGAAAACAAAAGGAAAATCGGCAAAGACAACTGTGCTGGAATGACCATCAGCAACATGAAAAGTGCTCCCCCTCAAGAGGAACTTCGGAGCCGGAATTATCATCGGCAAAGACAACTGTGCTGGAATGACCATCAGCAACATGGAAAGTGCTCCCCCTCAAGAGGAACTCTCTATCATCGGCAAAGACAACTGTGCTGGAATAAACTTCAGCAACATGAACAATGCTAGAATAAGTGCCAAAATAAAGCCAAACAATGGCAAAAAAATAACATATATACATAAGAAAAAAAAATTCCATGAGCTCCATGAGTCTTCACAAACCTGCAAAATGAGAAGTGAAAGAGAACAAGTAGACAGATCTGAAAATAAAAATATATCAGAGAAGAAGAAAAAAAAAAATGACCAAAACGCAGATCTGGAAAGCAACACAGATCTAGAACGGAAATGGCCGGAGAAAAGGAAGACACGGTTTTTTCTCTCAGCCACGATCGAAAATGATGACCGGAAAAGAAGGAGACACTACCGGAAAAAGAGAAACACTGCCGGAGGAGATAAAAAGACACAGATCTGAAACGTGAACGATCTGGAACAACGGTCTGAAATGTGAATGATCTGGAACAACAGAGATGGATGATGCGACCGGAGAATAAGACATGGTCGGAGAGGATGACCGGAAAAGAGGAAGACGCAGCCGTAAAATTCCCAGATCTTAAAAAAAAAAAAAAAAAAAAAAAAAAAATGATCCAGCCGGAGAATAAACGCAGTCAGAGATAAAAATAAAAACGAAACAGATCTGAAAGAGAAAAAAAATGTAATAGAAGGGAAAAGAAATGAGACAGATTCGGATGAAAAACCAGATCTGGAAAATTCAAAAATCAATGGGAGAGAGAAGAAGGAGATGCTGCAGGAAAATAATGATAACAAACGAAACAGATCAGTGACGATGCAAAATGAAAAATGCATGCAAAATAAAAAATAAAATGAAACAGATCTGAAAGAAAAAAAATTGCAACAGAAAGAGAAAAGAAATTTTTGAAAAACCCATAGAGAGATGATGACCCAAAACGATGAGAAATCACAGATCTAGGACAATGGAGATTTTTAACCACAAATTGAAAAAGAAGATGAAAGCAAAAGTGACGGAAAAAGAAGATGAAAGGAACCAAAAGAAAAAGAAATAACAAACTCAAGGAGGGTGATATCTTATATAAATATTGAAATTATGGAAAATAGAAAAGTGAACTTGTTAGGCACTAGTTGTGCATGCAGGGGCAAGTACAATGCAACTATGCAAGCAGCTTTGCATTGCTTATATAGCAAACCAATGATGAATGACATATACACAAAATTAGTAAACCTAAACACTGAGACACACACTCCTGACGATAACAAAGACAAAGTGATTTGTTGCAACTAAGCATGCACCATATCCATTTTACATTGCTACAACTTAAAACTATGCACTCTTCATGACTTTGTTCTTTTTTCATAATTTCAATGTTATCTGTATGGTTAATTGAGGTAAACTGAGACTTCAAGCAAATGTTAAGTAATAATGTTAAGAATTTAAATTCTGAAATGTCAACCTTTGAAGAATTTTACCTAACTGTCACCCAACCTAAGTTTACGTGAATAATTGAATATAACCAAACAATGTTCTGGGTTGCCAGTGAAGCAACCGGCTTTGACGGCAAAATTTTAATGTAATTAAGATCTTTATACGCATAAACTTAGACATTCTTTATACGCATAAATAAAGAATGCTATCGCAACAGCTGCCAAAACAATTATTCAAACTTTAAAAATGAATAAATGGCTTAAAAATAATACACATATTACATTTTTGTAACACACACATATTTAGGTGGGCCCCATTGGAAAAAAAAATAAAAAAAAAAAAATATTAGCACGTAAAACGATATGAGTGTAGCATAAGAGTGTTTTCCTATGGCTTAAAAATAATACACATATTACATTTTTATTATTTATTTATTTTGGTACAATTTTTTTTTCACCAAATAGTTGTAAGGATTAACATAAAATGACGCAATCATCCCGGTATTAGAGCCAGTGACATATCACCATATATGAAGGACTATTAGTCAATGAAAAAATTCAAATCCATGCGCAGATATATAGATTTTTTTTTTTTTTGGTAAGCTCATATATAGATTTAGTTAACTGGTTGAGTCAACCAATAATTTTACTATATTTTAGGGAGTAAATATGTGTTATAATTTCCAAAAATTCATGTGGGAGGTCAATTTTAATTAGTTCCTAAATCATAAAAAAGTGACCTAAATATTGACTTTTTTACACGAATCGCAAAAAAACCATCAATGTAACATTTGATTTTGAGATTAAATTAATGTCGAATTATTTTTAAGACTAAATTAATATTATCTATATATATTTTTACAAGGTCAATTTAATATATTTTTAAATGGAAGACCTATAATATACTCATAACTCATAAGTGTGCTCAACATTAATAAAGAAAAAAAAAAATTAGAGGGAGCTCCATCTCCCTGCAGGTAAATCCACTATTAAATAGCACAAGAGGTAATTGTTAAATATGTTATAAAATTATATACTTTTACTTTAACAGCTTAAACTTGTAAGATAATTGATTCATGACATAATATTATTTTTTTTAACACATGGATTCCACATGCTTTTTCTCTCTATTTGAAATCGTTCAATTTTTTTTTTGAGAATTATAAAACCTTTGTTAAATATGTTATAAAATTATATACTTATACTTTAACAGCCTTAAACTTGTAAGATAATTGATTCATGACATAATATTATAGGCTGTATGAACAAATGATCTAAAACTTGATGGTGTACCAGTGTACCTTCCATTCTGCTATATACAGAAAGATGAAATCTAACATGAAGTAAATGGGAATATGCAAAACGATAGCTTGAGTTTTGAGAAAGTTAATAAAATGAGTAAATTAACCAATGCTACTTTGGAGAGCCACTTAACTTTATTGAGGTGAAAGTTGCAAAAGTGGAGTGAAGACAAGGGAAGTCACGGGTCGGCAAATCCTTTTCATTGAAGGACAATGACACTGTGCCTACTCCTAATTAATCTTGTGTCACATTTACCGTTTACAGAGAACATGTTTCACTCTTTAACCTCATGCTAACCCCGTGAGAAAAAAAAAACTTTTCCATCAAAACTCCACGCCATCCATCTCCTAACTGCAAACTGCAAACCAATATGCTATAGCCATACGCAAGTATATAATTAATTAAGTTACGGACAGAAGAAATTGCTTTTACCAAAAAGAAAGAAATTGCCAGATCAGTTGCCAAGGTGCAAAGGCATGTGCCCATAGATCCCTTAATTTGTTGTTCTACATAAGATTAGTATAAAAAACTTCTATAGCGACGAAATTGCTATAGAATTTCCGTCGTTAATTTCCTCCTCGCAATTATTTTAGTCGCAGATTCCCTCGCAAACGATGTTTGTGACGAAATTTGTAAGGGAAATTGAATTAACTACGATTTTTTAGAGGAAGATTTCATTAAAATTCCGTAGCAATGCAGGTTTTTTCTAGTAATAAGAAGATGCGATACAATATGCTAATTAAAGGTTTGATCAACCTAGGGCTTAGAATGGCCGAGTGCAGGGAAGTGCAAAATAACCAAAAAAAATGGACAGAACCATGAATCGAACCGAACCGCTCTTAAAATAATCGATTTTTAAAAATGAGTTCATGAACCGAACCGATTTTTAAAGAACCAGTTCATGAACCGAACCGGTTTTAGAACCAGTTTAAAAATCGAACCATTCCGAACCGAACTGAACCATTTCCGAACCGAACTGAATCGAACCGTTTTCAAACCGAACCAAATTGATTTTTATAACTTTATTTTTTAAATTTTTAATTTTTTCTTTTTAAAAGATGGTCGACCTGAAACGGTTCCGAACCGAACCGAACAATTTCCAACCGAACCGAACCACTTCCGAACCGAACCATTTAAACCAATTCAGTTCGATTTTTCAAAAAATCTGATTTGGTTCGATCCACGCACATCCGCGTGGCATGTACATGTTACAACTTCCTTGAGTGAACATATATGGTTCCATTTATTAAATTTAGGTGAAAAATTGTGATTGATGATTCTTGTTGAATCAATCACAATTTCCAACCCACTTACGTTGAACACGTGCACTTAGGTTTGGTTCATCATGTTCAAAATTTGTGATTGTAAAATTGTACAAGTATCAATCACTACTCTAGTCTTAAGTATAAACTCGAGTTACTGGTAGACTGTAGTATGCGGCACACCTACCTAATTGCAAGTTGCTCCATTCTAAATCCAACTACTAACTAGAAAAAGGCAGTCACTAGGAAAGTGGTGATGGCTCATAATTAATAATGGAGAGAGAGGCGTTAAATGAACCTTCCAAAGCCATAAAATCAATAGCCCTTTAGCATGAAAATTTATTACATATTCCTTTAGCGTTAGCGTTACATAACATTAAGCTCACTCTTTATATATTTATTTTGACATCTCAGCACCTTAAATAATGATGGGGTTCATGTAATAGTTTCTTCTTTGGCATAAGTATGATAGATGAACAAATAAGCATACCCGCATACATGCCACCTCCCTTTAAATACTTTCTCAATTTTCAATTTATTACCAATTTCTCTTCATGGATATCTATTTTCATCTTGACTGGCTTCCCCATCTTTACCTTTTATCTTTATTTTTCTTGATGTATCCCGTATTGACTTAGTCCGTCAATAAAGTTGTTAAAATCGAGATTTTAAATAAAATCGGAAAGGGTTAAAACATTAAAAAATCGTAATGTAAAAAAATCATAAAAACGTAAAAATATTTGGAATATTGATAAAATCATTTTGATAAAAAAAATCATAAAATCATAGTAATAAATCGAGATTTTAACAACCATCGGCCATAAGAGCACTTTTACACATGTATACAAGAACAGCGCTGAAAGACAATGTTCACAAAAGTGATATTTGGATAAATAACTAAGAGTAGAGCAATTTGATATTTCAAGTTCAGATCCAGCCTTATTTCATCAGGGCCAACAATGGCTCTTGCTTCACCTTTAAGAAAATTTCATTGTTTGGCTTCAACCAAAAATACAATTGTTTGTGGATTACCAAGAAATGATTATCAATTAATATCAATCCTGGCAAATTGAGAGCAAACAAGTTGGAATTAGTAAATGATTACAGAATAATTAGAAAACTTTCTGCGTATGCCAGGCATTTGTGATTACAATTGTTTGTGCAAACTAGTTCCTATCTTTATTTATATGTTTATTTATTTAATATCATGGGCTTAACTACAACTCCTTTCTAACGGTGGCCCTTGGTATTCCTGGAAAGCCAGCCTGTGAGACTGCAAGCGAGAGATCAATCCTGAAAGTTTCAATTTAAAGAATCATCCACTTAACCAAATAATGATAACTCAGTTAGCACTAAAGAATTGAACATTTGAGATGAAAGCAAGTATTCAATTCTCCCTAATACTATCTTTAGAAGAGGTTTAAAACCTAAATCTCATAACCCGCCTCAAATCAGACTAGTCACAAAATGATAAACCGATTGGAATATCTTTAAAAAAAAAAATCACCCACGTACCCTTCTTAAAGTAAAATCCAAAGCCCCAACACTCTACACAACTTTTTCAGTGAGGGAGAAATCATAGATCCAAACTGAACATATGAGCATTTAGACACAAGTAAACAGCTGTTGCACTTGCACAATTATAGCTAAGCCGGCGAACAAGGAATATAGAATATCAACGTATGAGAAGACCTCGGTTCGAATCCCACCAAGACCATCTGGGGAGGGGCATAAGTACCGTAATCCTTGGACTGCACAATTATAGCAAAAGTAAACCCGTGGGGCGGGAGGTTCGGATTCGCCTCAAAGAGATAATTAGGATCAGTTTCCAAAACAAAAAAAAAAAGAATATCAACGTAGGTTCTTTCACAAGCAGGCAACAAGGACTATATCAGAAATCAAATTTTATTGGGGAGTAAACACCTGACCCCATGGGATTTATCTCAGGTAAGAGACTAACGCGTTTTCATGATTCATTTGCACACTGATCTTTAGAAGGACATTAAGCTTCATAGTTTACACTGGTAGCTTAAAGAAAGCAAACAACAATAGGTCATCATGCTTCACAAGACATGGGGTCACCGAAGAAAGCAAACAACAGATAAAATAACATGACTGCTACAAAAACATTCGCTGCATTTATACTGGAGTCAAGCCAACCACACCTGCAAACAAGCAAACACAACACACACATTATCATAGAGGAGAAACAGAGTTTATGATGAGATACTGAAGTATAAATATCATAAAGATTGCAGAAATATAAATCAGCTATATCTTTTGATAATTGGACTATTGAATAGGATTGACAATTTCACCCTGACCCGGGGTTACCCACCCCGCAAAGGCAGGTTTAACCCCTTATCTAAATAAACATCATGCTTATCTTAGTCACCAATAAAGTCATTTATATCATCTTCACTAGTTTAACAACTATTCGTGGCATATTTTTTAGTTCATATGAAATAATAGATGAATTTTAACTTTGTGATTAACTATTGTATATAAACAGGACAACCTAGAGCAACAAAGCTCATGCTCAGGATCAGACCCATTTCATTGGTCAATAGGCAGTTTTACTTTGCATTTGCAAGAGATAGATTACATGATTTAACCTATGACCTCCAGGTCAAATGACGACAGCACCTATCATTGTGTCAAGGCTCCCCTTCTGACTAGCTACTGTATAAATTAATTTGAAATATTCATAAGTGCAGAGGGGCTGGGCCAGTTAGATGTGGGTTTTAATATTTTTCTTGCAGGACGGGTTCAAGTGTTAATTCCTAAGGGTGCGAGTTGAGGTCAGCTTGATAAAAAACCGCCCCTACGACCTATCCACGCCATTAAAAACCCTACTTTGAATGGGATAATCAATGCCCTAAAGATTATAATCAACAATGAGTGCTTCCAAATATTTTTCACACTGAGCAATTGTGTAGTACAACTAAGTTGTATCCCTTAAAGGATGAAGTATATCGATGTATGGGTGCTCTTGGAGACAGTGGTATAGACCAAAACTCTTGAGAAGTCACCATAATTATGTATCTCAAGTATGACAGAAGGAGAGGGAATGTGCAAGGGCACGGTGACTCAATATTTCAATAGAGTAACAACTCATAAAATGTATGGATAATAGATGCAAGATGCCTCTTCAATGGGAGAAGAGGGATATATATAAGTGGAAAATATTCCCCAATGATATGAGAGGGAAGAGCCATAACCGTTTTGCCCACTACCTCACTGTTGTAAGAAGGAATCGCTCCACCAACATGTGGGTTGGGTGAGCTGTACAAGGGAGTGACAGATACTCCATGATGAGGTCTATGTGCTCTCTCTATGGTAGGCAGGGGAGGGACCCCTTAATGGGCCTTTTCAGGCCAAACCAAGTATTGGGTTGTGAAGGCCGAACCAGAACACATGGAATCTTATGTTATGAAGACAAATGGCAGGTTCGATTCATAGTTTATATCAATTAATAAGTTTACGTGTAATAACTAATCTGTCAGAAAAGATAAGAGTATTCAAGCTTGTAATTTCCTTTGTAAAAGTAGGATATAGAGACCATTCAACATGAAATTTGCAAATTTAATTTCCAACCAATATTTTATATCTAAAGAGGCAATAAAATGGGAAACAAAAGATACGCCTTGTTTTAATTGGACAACCCCACAGTTATATCTTTGCTATAGGTCTAAAACTATATATACAAAGATCTCCTAGACCTCCGGTTACCATTTCTCTGTATCAGTTATGTCCATGAACTAACATTTAGCAACATACACATGGCAATAAATCATGTCCCTGTTCAGTTTAGCAGTAGATGGTATTCATCTGCTATAGATCAGGACCCAGCTAACTCAGCAGACTTAAATGCACAACTTTCAAAAATTACATAAGAGCTAGCTTCTAAATCATATCAAAACTGTGCATTATTCATTCGAACCAGTTTGTGAGGAAATCATTGTATTTTTTAGATAGAAAATTGTTCAATCTCAGAACATTGCAGCAAAGAGTGGACCAAATAACATTTAATCATACGGAATGGATGACTGATGAATATGAAAAGGATAGAATTGTTTCAATTCATATTTTTCCTCATACCACATGCTAATCTTCCACCAGCATTTCCAGTGGTCAAACTAAGTTCATGTCCACCTGCAAAAGTATAAGCAAAGGCAGATGAGACCAAAGTAAAAATACAAGTTATTATTAACACATCATATTTATATACAAGACTACAATTGCAATGTGAGATATAATATGTCATCAAGAAGATGAACAACCAATTCAATTTCTCAAATCATTCCTCCCGTGTGATAAGTTAATGTTCGTGTACTGTTTACTTGGGTAAAAGTAAAACGAATGGTGAAGCTTGTGACACTAATTTCGTCTACAGCACAGAATTATAAGGCAAATATAAATAAATATTTAAAATGGAATAGCTAACCTTTTCCAAGGTCATCCTCAAGCTCATGAACCACTAAGGCTCTTCCAACTACTGAAGTTGGGCCAGTGAGTGGTATCTGCATGTTTTATGCCAAACAACATGATTAGCTTCTTTCAAAGAGGAATTATATAGTTCCTAAAAAAAGATTGGAATTCATAAGAACCGTGGTTTGAAAAAATTATCAAAAGAACAACTATTATATTATAATACAAATTACAAAGAGCACCTGATTATCCACGATCGTTGCCTCTGCAATCCCTGTGTTTCAAAAAAATAATAATAATAATAATAATAACAAGATGATACATAAGCAAGTCCAGAAAGCATTTCAAAGTAGAGGAAGACAAAGGAGAAATGAAACTAGTATTACCATCTGCATTAGCAACTATGTTTCCCAGGTCACCCGCATGACGGATTTCGTCTCCAGGAGCACCATGTGTCAATTTATTAGGATTAAAATGTGCTCCTAAATAAGTCATTCAAGAAGCAAACACATATAACTTCATCAACTGAACCATACCAAGAAAAGAAAACTGCAAAGTAAAAAATGGAAACTGAAGTTAGGCTTCCTTACCCGTTGATATACACCCATTTGTGGTATCACCATACTCATGCTGCAAGATAAAAACAACACAGGCTAGGTCAAAAATAAAAAGAACTATTTTGAAGGAAGGGATATGAAGTAACAAGCTACGAAGCACCGATACTCCGAATTTTTTTTCCAATGTATTCGATACACGTATCGCAAACGTATTGTATTGTATCGGCGAATTAATGGTCATATCGAGAACGTATTTGGAACGTATCGAAAACGCCGTGTCGGAGTCTGTGCTTCATAGGTAACAAGTGCAGAAAACACTCACTAGGTGAAAACCATGAAGCCCCGGAGTAAGGCCAGTAACACGAACATTAACTGTTGTTGGACCTACTCATCACACAGTTACTTAGTCAGAACACAAAGAAGTAACCAATGCCACATAACTCAGAAATTCATTTGAAGAATACAATGTTTAGAAGCATAATATTGCTCATACCCATCAGTTTTTTTTTTGGTATATTGTATTCATTTCCGTTTTCAGTAACACACTAACCAAGCATTTCCAAATCTGGGGAAGGGAATGCATCAAAGTTGAAACCTTTAACCGAGCTCAAATTAATGTTATTATCATTCATGAGTGAATTGGAGATATGAAAAGAGGGAAGGGAGAGGACGAACCATCGTCTTCTTGGGTGAGAGTGACGACGCCTTCGACGGCGGAGTTTCCCTTGAGGACGGCGACGGCTTTCTTGGTGGCAGCGACAACGGTGAGGGGCTTGGAGGCTGAAAGGGTTAGCGATTGTGGAGAGAACTTGAGGGAGGCACCGGAGAAGGATGATCGGAGAAGTGAATGAGGAGAGAGAAGAGGTTGGAATGGTGAGTGTGAGAGAAGAGTGTGGTGCGCCATGGCTTGTTGCATTGTAACGCAGCAGACAGAGAAAGAGATTGAGAATGAGGTTAAGGTGTTTGTGATAATGCAACAAGGACAATGGTTGGTGTGTAAAGCAAATTTAAATTACATGATCCTTGTGTCACTGCCACAGTACCACTCACTAGTCACTACACTCTAGACTCTTCTCTGGTTCTGTTTTTTTTTTTTTTCATTTTTTGTCTGCTTATTAAATTTACATCGACAGCAGTACAGCACTCAACTTCTGCATTTATTTTTTTTCACTTTAATAATTTATGGTTGGAGAGAACTAAAATTACATATCGAATTTTTTTCCCCAGTAGGGACAGAAAGAAATCTCTAAAAAATTAAAATGAAATTGCCTTTTTAATTTTAAATTTAATATCTTTTCCTTTCTATCTTCACTTTCAAAGGGAATGTTGAACAAAAAAAAAATTGGAAATGTTCGAGGGACAAAAAGTTCAATAACTTTTGTAAGGTATAAAAAATAAAACAGATAGAAAAAAAAGTAAAAACGTGATCTATGATAAAGTTAAAAGAGTTTTATATTGATACATAAATTTATCAATGAAAATTTACTACCTGATATGAAATACATTTATGGATGTTTCATTTTTTAATTTTTTTTTTACCTTTTTGTCCTTCGTTAATTAAATAATAATTATTTTGCTCCTTACCTAAAACTATCTATCAACCCACTACTGAGACCAATAATATTTTTGTTGGTAGGACTCCTCATGCTCCTAAAGTAGCAAATACATCTTTGGATATAGCTAATTTTTTTGAGGACCTCTCAATGATCTGATTGAGTATTAGACTGAATAGTGGGGCTTGAATTATTACTTTGCATTAACTTATTTCTATTTGTTAAGTTTTATTATCTACTTCCTGTTGAATTTCCTTATTATGGATTTTATTTTCTATTATTTTTATTCTGTTATAAATAAAATGCTTGCATGCTTATATAATGTTTCTTAATCATTCATATTTTGTTATTCTATAACCAATATGAGTATTTATGTCATCTGACACCTGAAGTTGTCAAAATAAGTGTAAGTGGATAATATTGAGAAAAATGTGGATGTGTTTGCTTGATAATGGATCAACACATTCCATATTTAGTAATAAACATTTTTTCTCAAATATGACATTGTGCCAGGAACATATTCGTACAATATCGGGTCCTGTTGAGATTATTGATGGTTTCGAAAACGCCACTATAGTATTACCGTATAATACTATTCTGTATATTGAGAATGATTTTCTAAGCATTAAGTCTAAAAAGAATATGCTTAGTTTAAGGGATGTATGCTGAAACTGGTACCATATTGAGACAATTTATGAAGAAAATAAGGAATATCTTGGCATTATTTCTTATAAGTTGGGCCAAAAGACCATCTATGAGAAGCTAGAAGCTTCTCAAATGGGTTTATATTGTGGCATGATTAAGACAATTGAAACATATGCAACCATGCCATGGAAATTTAGGAATTTGGATTATGGCATGATTGTCTCGGTCACCCAAGCGCTACAATGATGCGCAGAGTAATCCATAATACAAAGGGACATCCTTTGAAGGATAGAATGATATTGTTATCCACGGATTATAATTGTGAAGCTTGTTCACAAGGAAAGTTTATTACTAAACCTTATATGACAAAGCTTAATCTTGAATCTCCTTTATTCTTGTAGAGAATCCAAGGTGATATTTGTGGTCCAATACATCCATCAAGTGGACCATTTCAATATTTTATGGTATTAGTGGACGCATCATGCAGATGATCCCATGTTTGCCTATTATCAACATGCAATGTTGCTTTTGCATGATTACTTACGCAAAGTATAAAGTTACGAGCACAATTTTCTGATTATCCCATCAAGAGCATAAGGATGGATAATGCTGGTGAATTTACATCAAGAAGTTTTGATGCAAATTGTGATTCGATTGGTATTGAGATTAAACATCCAGTCCCACATGTTCATACTCAAATTGGATCATGGAATCATTAATTAAACGCCTTCAAATTATTGCTCATACTTTATTATTGAGAATAAATCTCAATATTTCAGCATGTGGTAATGCAGTTTTACATGCGGTGGCTTTAATTAGATTGTGGCCTACTGCTAATCTATTACAATCTCCCCTTTAGATGGTTCTTGGCTATGAACTTGATGTTTCACATTTACGCACTTTTGGATGTGCGATTCAAGTGCATGTAGCACCACCGAAAAGGACAAAAATGGATCCCCAACGTCGTTTGGGCATTTATGTTGCCTTTGATTCACCATCTATTACAAGATTTTTGGAACCTATTACCGGTAATCTACTTGCGGCTAGATTTGTCAATTGCCATTTTGATGAGAAAATGTTCCCCTTAATTGGAATACCTAAGAATACAATGATTGGAAATGAGAAATAGTTGAGGATATCTCCTGGAATGCAATATCTTAATTAGACATAAGAACTCATGAACGTGAAAATAAGGTACAACATATAATTCATTTACAGGCTTTGGCCAATAGACTTCCTGATGCATTTATTGATGCTGCTAAGATAATGAAGTCTCATATTCCAGCTGCAAATGTTCCAGCTAGAATAGTTGTTCCTGAAGGACACACTGAAATGAATCAAAATCCACCACAATTGCAGCGTGGTAGACCAATAGGAGCAAAAGACGTTGTCCCTCAAAAATGAAGGGGAAAGAATCATGAACATGCTCCAGCAGTGCCTGGTGTTTTGATTACTCCTAAAGAGCTTATTGCTCCCGAAAAGGTACAAACCAATGCAAAGAACTATAACCTCGGGAATACTGAGAATTACATTGCATATTATTATGAAAGTTTGGACCGTAATGAAATCATCATTGGTGACCAGTGTAATGAGCGCTACAAGGCTCGGTTGGTTGTCTAACATCCCAAGGGCTAACAAGGGCGTGGAGTGATTACCAGTGCAAAAGAGATACGGACAATGAGCGGCTCATGCCAAATCTTGTAACTGGGGGTACATGAATGAATCAAATAAACACCCGAAAGATAGGGATTCCAGATGTTATGCAAGTATGTGACTGTATAATTGGAAATAGCTTATAAGAATTAATTGGTACTACCAATACTAACAAGATGCATTTATTTTTTCGTAGCCCAAACGGAAGAACTCCATAGTTAAGCGTGCTTAACATGGAGTAATTTTGCAATTGATGACCTCTTGGGAAGTTTTCCCAGGAAGTATGTGAGTGAGGACAAAGTACGCTAAAAAGTCTTGTGTTAGTTTGTGAGAACAGTTATTGATCTTGCAAGCGGCCGGACATTACAAGTTGCAAAGGAATATTCACAGACATTAGGGGTTGATTAGGGTGAGGTGTTTTCACCTGTTGCAAAGTTAAATTACATAAGTCTTGTTTTGCCTGTAGTACTTGCATATGACCTAGAGGTGGAATAGTTGTATATGAAGACGAATTTTCTTCATGGTGATTTGGAGTAATTAGTTTCATAAAGCAACCAAAAGGGTTCATAGTAAGAGGAAAAAAGGAGCTAGTCTACAAGTTGAATAAATCTCTGTATGGCCTGAAGCAGTCCCCCATGATGTGGTACCTAAAGTTCGATACCTATGTGGTGAAGCTTGGCTTGGATAGTTGTGATGATGATCATTGTGTCTATGTGAAAAGGTTAGAAGGTGACTTTGTTATTCTAACTTTATATGTTAATGACATGTTACTCGTTGAAAACAGTTTGAAGATGATCAACACTATGAAATGACTGCTAGCGAAGCAGCTTGAAATGAAAGATCTAGATGTTGTAAATGTGATCTGGGTATGCAGATTAAGAGAGAGAGTGACAAAGGAAGATTATGGTTGAGTCAGTGGAAGTATATAAAGGATGTTTTGAAGAAATTCAAGATGACTGACTACAAACCTGTGTCGAATCCCATGTCTAATGGTTATAAGTTACCAGCAAACCAATGTCCCAAGACACAAGAAGAAGAAGAAGAATAGATGGCATAAGTTCCTTATGATAATGTAGTTAGGAGTCTGATGTATGCCATGATTTGTACTCATCCTGATGTTGCTCAAGCAATGGCAGTATTGAGCAGTTATAAAGGAGCATTGGACGGTGGTGAAATGTGTGTTCCATTATCTTCGTGGTACGTCTGGCCTTAAGTTATACTATGAAGGCGTGAAAGGCTCAAGGGGACAAGTATTATTAGAGCTGAGATGCTTTATGGATGTTGATTGGGGAGGTGACATTGATAGTATAAGGTCTACAAGTGGATATGTTGTTTCATCATTCGGTTGAGCTATCAGTTAGATGAGTAAGAGACATAGCACGCTTGCTTTATCTTCTACAGAGGCTAAGTACATGACCTTGAAACATGTTGTTAAGAAGGCTATTTGATTACAGAGGTTGTGCAAAGAGTTTGGTTTTACATAAGGAGAGGTTATAATTGGGTGTGATAGTCAAAGTGCCATTTTCTTGGCTGAGAACCATGATTCCATGCGAGAACCAAGCATATCGAGATACAGTACCAAATTATCTAACGGTTTGTTTAGTTTGTGAAAAATTATTGCAGGACTTAATTTGTGATGAATCATGATGAAGAAAATGAAACACAATTGTCATGAAATCATGAAGATCAAAGTTGCAAGATAAAATCTTAGATTTCATGTAATGGTTGGATGAGGTGAATCCTGATCATGCCTTAGGTTAGAATCTTTAAAGTTTTTTAAACTAAGGAAAGAAGATTTAAAATTTTTATTTTTAATCCAAATATATTTTTAAGATTGGTTTTTGATTTGAAAAAGAAAAAGTTAATTTGAGATTAATCTTCTTTTAAAAGATTTGATTTGATTTTATCTATTTTTGGAAAGTTATTTTGAAGATTTTGATTTTAATTTCAAAAAGTATTTTGAAAATTTTTCTTAAAAATCATGATAATATTTAGATTTTTCCTTAGGATTTGATTTTGAGAAAAAGTCTATAAATACCATACTTGGAGCTTTTCTCCATAGTGAGCTTTCAAGAGAAAAATGTTTTTAACCATTCAAAAGAAATAACGCATTAAGCATATTATGAGTATTTATTCTTAAGGCACATTGAAACTAATTTGGGAATAAGGCATGAGCAGATTCATTGAATTCACCACTTAGATTTTATTTGTACCTATTCCCTTATTATTTAGAACCATGTAAGGTAACATTTTAATTGGATTTTCTTCTTGACCTTGGAAAAGGTCGTGGCTTAGAAATAAGTCGGTCTTTGTTTGCAAATAGAGACAAGAATCGTTTGGCTCCAGGAAGTCTTTTATTAGACTTTATTCATCTTGACCTCGAAAAAAGTCATGGCTTAGAAATAAGTCAGTCTTTATTTGTTGTGAATAAAGACGTGATTCATTTGACTTCGGAGAGACTTTGATTAGACTCCATGAGAATCTTAGGGGTAGCATCACGGAAACCTTGGGTAAGGTTTCAGGTTAATTTTGGTATAAGGGTAGAATATGGTCTATTCTTGTACATTGAATTGATCTATAATGGATTTGTCTCTCAATTGGATAGAGGTATCCAAATTTGGGTCGTGAGATTTTTTCTCTCCAGTTGGAGTTTTTTCCACGTTAAATAATTGTGTCGCTTCTTGCCTTTACTCTTTATTTTATTTTATCGCAATTCTGAGTGTTTTTAAATTACAAAATTTTCAATAAACTCAATTCATCTAGGACCAACAATAAGATTGAAAACACTGTTGTATTGCTGAAGAAGACTGACATAAAGGTCAACAGTATTGATTTTCTGACCAAGGCAGTGACTTCAGAGAAATTTGAATGTTGTACAGCTGCATTAGGACTGAAGAAACGTGATGCATTAACTAAGTGAGAAAATGGTGGGTATGACTCGTACTTCGCATAATGATGAGAGTCCTTATTGGCGGGGTCAGCAGAAAGTTAATTGTGGGCATAGGGCAGCGCCCCCGGGCCAGTAAAGGCCTGGTACTAATATGGGCCTCTGACTTGTTGTAAATTTCTTTTTCTTAGTAGTTTGGGCTTGGACCCATGAATAGCTTTTGTTAGAGTTTTTTAAATCCTATTTATATTCCCTTGTAAACTGAGTGACTTGTAACGAGTGGCGGTAAGATGAATATTGTACTGACAAGCTAAATGTAGCCTACATTGGATGAACCACATTAAATCATCGTGTGGATTTTCTCTCTCCCTTTCTCTTTTCATTTTCGATTTGTGTGTCGTGCGATTGTCGATTTCCAAAACTGGTCGCTCCAGCTCTGCTACCATGATAAGCGTCAATTCAACCCTAAACCTTAAGTCAATGAGTGATACTTAATTAATTATTTTGTGTTTTTTGCATTTCTCTAATAGCTACGAGAGTAATATCTCAATATCACCCAATCATAAAAGTTCCATGTCTGAAATCTCACCTATTGAGTGAGAAATACTTTGGTAAATCAATAAAATATTGTTACCCAAAAGCAATGTTATTAAACTTGGCCTGGTCATTGAACCGGTCGAGATATTGGGTCACTCGTTGAACTGCATGACCCGATAAGTATATATAAATTTATAATTTATATCAAAAAATTTGTAAACATACTTAAATATATATATATAAAATACATCAATTCTAAATATTCTAATATAAAAAATAATAGATCAATTTTTTTTTTTGGAAATAAAAATAATAGATCATTCAACATCAACATCACCTTTATCCCAAATTAATTGGGGTCGGTGGTAGATGAACCCACATGAAAGATATAAAATTGTTGAAAAAAAATAAAATAAAAAAAACTAATATAAATAATAATAAAATATATATATATATATATGTATGTATATGTATATATAAATAAATAAAAGTGAAAACGAAAGGGGCAAGAAGAAGTGGGCGAAATGAAGGGGAAAAGGACTAAAAAGGGATCATCTGGAACATAGGAATAACCACGGGTTTAACCCTCTACCATACTTATAGCTTTTCTCCATTCCGTTCTAAGACATACCGTCCGCCAATCTATATCCCACTCCATTAAATCTTGTTTTACTACCTTCCCTCAAGTAAGTTTCGGCCGACCTCTGTCTCTTTTTGTGTTGAGCTCTTGGTAACAAACTTTTGTTCTTACAGGAGCATCCAGGGGCCTTCTCATCACGTGCCCAAACCACCTCAATCTATGCTCTCTCATCTTCTCGGCAACTGGTACTACTCCGACCTTTCGTCGAATATCTTCATTTCTTATCTTATCCATCTTTGTGTAACCACACATCCACCTTAACATCCTCATCTCTGCTACTCCCGTCTTATGCTCATGTTGCCTATGTGCTGGCCAGCATTCCGCTCCATATAGCATTGCCGGTCTTACTGCCATTTTATAGAATTTTCCTTTTAACTTAAGGGGGATTTTGCGGTCACACAAAAACCCAGATGCACTGTGCCATTTCATCCACCTTGCTCTGATTCTATGATTAACATACTCATCAATCTCTCCACCTTTTTGTAAAATGGAGCCCAAGTATTTAAAAGCATCTTTTTTGGGTACCTCTTGACCAATTAAACGAACGGGCTCTAGGTCCCCATCTCGTACCAGAGAAAACTCACACTTCAGATACTCAGTCTTGCTTCGACTTAATGCGAATCCTTTGGATTCCAATGTGCTTTTCCACAATTCAAGTTTTCTATTAACACACTCCTTGCTCTCATCAATAAGCACAATATCGTCTGCAAAAAGCATACACCATGGCACTTCCTCTTGAATATCTTTTGTTAGTTCATCCATAACTAAGGCAAAAAGATAAGGACTTAGAGCCGACCCTTGGTGTACACCAACCGTGATAGGAAAATAACTTGATGTTCCATTACAAGCTTTTACACATGTAGTAGCCCCATCATACATATCCTGGATTGCCTTTACATACTTTGATGAAACCTTTTTTGTAAGAACCCGCACCGCTAATTAAGGTAATTAGTGAATTAATTATGATAATTAGGAAATAATTCCATAATTGACCCTAATAATTATTATGAGGCTTTAATAATTACAATTAGTGGGTAAGAATGCTGAAAGTCGCTTTTCGGAAGAAAAGCGCAGATACCGGTTCTGCTACTCGGTATAAATGCGTACCGGAAAAGTATCCCGGAAAATTATAACGAATGCATGATAATTAGTAGAATATTATGTAGGACTTGTAAAATAAGTTTCAAGTCAAAATGACGTAATCTGATGCCAGAACTGATACTGGCTATGGAAAAGCGCGTACCGGAAAGGTGTTCCGAAAAATAAAATAAAAATATGACAAATCTTAGAAAAATGCGTAGGTCTAGATTCCAAAGTTTGGGATCAAGATTTTTTACTTAGCTATTAAGGCTAATACTGCGCGATTAGTGGCTTGTGCCTATAAATACTAAACTTGCACACAACCCTAGGCTGCATATTGGTCTTACGTGGGTTTCTTGGTGGCTGAAGGGAGTGGTCACTGTTCCATTGCTTCTCCTTCACCATTTCTTGAGCCTTGGACCAATTCCTCTTTGTTTCTTCCTCTCTTCTTCTTACAAACACATAGTAGGGTGGGTTGTGAGGGTGTGAGGTGGTGCTTGCTGCACGCTCAGCCACTGTTGAGTGTATCCTTGAGGGCTGGTTGAAGTGTTGAGTTGTGTGAGTGGGAGTTGTGTGTGTTTCCTTGGTAGTGGAAGCTCCAAGAAGCAACCTTTGGGTAGAAAGACCAAGTCTTGTGCACCATTTTCGTGCACATTTGTGAGTGGTTGGACTCTTGGCTTGGATAGCTAGCTTGCAAGGTAAGCTTTCGTGTCCTCGGTTTAGCCATTTTGTTGTTCCACCATGTCCCATGGGGATGGGTTTATGCATGCTGTGTTACATGCTTTATTGTTTTGGAAATGCTGTTGAGCTATTTATATGCAATGAGCTTTTATGAGATGCATGTGGTGTCCACCTAGACGGTAATCCTGAGTATGTAATACATACAAGATGGAGAAGCTGTGGGTGAGGTGCAGGTAGTATCCATGTACTCATGTAGGCATAGACGTATTCCTACATTTCTCTGGCCAGTAGATTTGAAAACACACATGGCATGATTAATTGCTGCATCGCATGATTTTGGAACTTATATTGTAAATACTGTTTTAGAACTTATATTACACATGTAAGTGAGCTTGGGGTGGAGACTCCTTGAGGACCCCTTGTCTTACTGAGATTTCTTGTTAAAGATCTCACCCCACGTTTGGGGACGCTTATTTCAGGATCAGGTAATGTTGAAGGCACGGGTGGCAGGAGGCCAGAGCTGAGCTGATATTATGATATGCTGACTTGCTGGATTGACTGTTATGTTTTCCGCTTTATTTATATCATTATGTTGAGACTGTTGATTGGGCATTGATGCCTTATTTGGTGAGCATGGGGTTTGTCCATGCCACATGGTTGTGTTATTGTCTTTAATTTGATGTTGTAATTAAAGCATCAGGATTTTGACCCAGGCTGCATGTTGTAGTCCTGTGGTTTTAGATACTCACATTATATTTATGTACGAGGTATTCAGTTAGTTGTCTTGCAATTTACATACAGGCAGTATTTTTATGATAATGATTAAGTAATCAAGATGGTTAAGTTAATGACGTCATAATTGAATTAAAGAAAAAGTTATTCCGCATTTTAATTAAGCGTGGCTTAATACGATAGTGTGTTAACAATCCGGGTTAACACGGGCTGTTACATTTTATGGTATCAAAGCACTTTCTAGGGAAAAGCCTGTATGTATTGCAATAACTTAGGATGTGTCATTGCGTGTCTACTTTGTGTTCTCTTTGATTGGTATGTGTTATGATAATGCATGGGTGACCACATGGCGTGGGCCTGATCAACTCATTCTTTGTGTAACTTGTGCAGAGTCATGGTGCCACCAAGGAGGAACACGAGTACGAGCGAGGATCAATCGGATCCTATCCTGGCTGCATTGGCTGAGATGCAGGCGGCCCGACTAGCCGACCAGGAAGCCACGAGGCTGGCAAATCGGGCGATGCTGGACGCAATTCGAGATGCGAACCGGCAAACCACGGCAGAGGTTCTGGGGGAGAACCGGATGGCCAACATGACTATGATGAGGGTCATGTTGGAGGAGTTGAGGGCTGGTCCTGCTGCTGGCCAGGGTCCTCCACCACCTCCACCGCCGCCACCGCCTCCACCTCCGCCTAGTCAACAGGAGGACACCCAGAGCCAGATGGGCGAGGGTAGTCACTTGACGGGGGCTATGCAGACCATTCCCGTCTTTGCTGAGGATCGTGACGAGATCGATCGCCGGCTGAATGCTTTCTGCAAGCATAAGCCACCTACCTTCGACGGATCTTATGATCCCATTGTTGCTGCCAGATGGCTACAGGCGCTGGATAAGATTTTTCCGGATCATGCAGTGCACCGATCCGCAGAAGCTGTTGTTCGCCACTTACATGCTGGAGGGCGAGGCCCATGAGTGGTGGACCAATCTTGCTCACATCTACGAGATGCAGGGTCATGTGATGACGTGGCCATTCTTCGAGGAGAGCTTTCTGGGTCAGTACTTCCCTTATGACTCACAGGAGAGGAAGCAGGGGGAGTTTGACCGGTTGGTTCAGGGCTCGTTGTCTGTCGACGAGTACCTGGCCAAGTTTAATGAGCTGGTCAAGTTCTCTCATTTCCGCATGGCGAGACCGACTCCCGTTTTTCTTGCGGCTAAGTTCCGGAGGGGACTTAATGAGGACCTTGCTGGACATCTTGCTGGTTCTGCTTCGAGAGACTTCGGAGCTTTAGTACAGCAGTGCCGCGACATCGAGGACTACTGTCGTGCGAGTTAGGCCAAGAGGGCCAAGATTGAGGTGCCATAGGGTACCGGCGTTTCCACTCCCTGGAAGAACAAGAATTTTGCGAACAAGGGCAAGGGCAAACAGTTGGCGGCTAAGCAAGCGCCAAACCAATTCAGAAAGACTGCTACACAGGGGAACGCCGCTAGACCTCCTGCTCCCAGATGCTCAGGATGCGGGAAGTCACACTTTGGGCCGTGTTCTACCGGTCAGTTGATTTGTTTCCAGTGTGGCAAGGAGGGCCACTACTCCAGAGATTGCCCGACGGCGAGAGTTGCTGCAGTGCAGGCTGTGCCATTGCAGATGGTTCCTACTGGGGCACCAGTCGTGCCACCTACTACAGGGCGAGTGTACACACTTGATCGTCAGCAGTCGGACAGAGCTCCGAACCTGGTCAGAGGTACTGTTACCATTGGTGGATCAGCTGTTGATGTTTTGTTTGATTCCGGGGCAATGCACTCTTTTGTTGCTACCCCTATTGCTGTGGGGCTTGAGTTGCCCAGTGATGTGCTTTCTCCACCGATGCGGGTTACCACCGCCACCGGAGAAAAATTTTTGACCTCCACTGTTCATCGCAATGTAGCGTTTCAGTGGGATGGCCGTGATTTCTCGGTAGATCTGATAGGATTGCCGATGGCCAACCTTGAGATTATTCTGGGCATGGATTGGTTGTCCAGAAACTGTGCAATGATTGATTGTTGTGCCAAGAGAGTGGTGATGTCTCCGGGTGGGTCCACAGCCAGTTCCTCACCGTTCATTTCAGTCCTGCAGGCGAGGAGGGCCTTGAGAGCAGGGGCATTTGGCTATGTTATGTTGGGAGGTTTGGTGAGTGGGACACAGGAGGATCTCACTGGCATTCCTGTGGTGAGGGAATTCCTCGAGGTGTTTCCCGAGGAGATTCCTGAGTTTCCACCGCAGAGGGAGATAGAGTTCTCCATCGATTTATTGCCTGGTGTGGGGCCTATATCGTTGGCTCCATACCGGATGTCGCCACCAGAGTTGGCGGAGCTGAAGAAGCATATTGAGGAGCTTTCAGCGAAAGATTTTATTCGGCCGAGTGTGTCTCCCTGGGGAGCACCGGTCATTTTTGTGAAAAAGAAAGATGGGACCATGTGATATGCGATCAGCATATAGGAAATTACAAGGCAAAAAGAGGAAGAAAATGACTCAATCAATGCAAGAAAAGCAGAGAAAAAGAGTAAAAATATCCAAAGTCTGAATATCAAGGAAGATAAACAAAAGAAGGCAAAAACATCAAAAGAGACCTAGGTTCCCACGCTCACAGCGCGGGGATGGCGCTCTGAGCGTGGGAAATGAAAATTTGGCAGAAGGTCCCGCGCTGAGAGCGCGAGATCCGCGCCATCAGCGCGGGAGGTGGAGATTTGGCAGAAACTCCCACGCCCTGAGCGCGGGAGTGGCGCTCTGAGCGTGGGAGGCGCGAAAATGTGAAGGTTCAAATGTTGCAAATTAGGTCAAAGTCTCTTATAAAAAGAGACTCAACCTTTGAAGAAGGAGGATCTCAGAATACATATCACAAGACCGAGAGGAGGCGTTCTTCATGTTCATCACTCCATTCTTGTACTTTTCTTTATTTTCTTTTCAGTTCATGTTGAAATCAGATCAGCGATCATGATGTTGATTGGCTAGATCTATTTCTGTAGTTAGGGGCATGATCCCTTTGTAAACAATTGTCACAAGGATTGAATCATTCTATGTATTGAATTTAATATATTTCATCTTTTATCTTGAGCGTATTGATATTATTTCTGTTAGATCTGATCAACCTAATAGGGAATAATATTCTGGGGATCAGGATTCACAATAGGGATGTTGGAATACTGATCCTGAAAGGAGATAAAGATGACTCTCCATGCATGTTCTAGGGATAGACTTGTATGGATTGCAGTCGTGGGATTTATCTACATAATGCTTATTTTCAGGCGGGATTACTAAGGGATTAGGGTCCCAATTGAAGTAAAGGGTTAGATCGCCAAGGGATTGGGATCTAACTAATTATTTCTAAAAGATGATAATTTGTCTGAGTTGTTAATTTCAATAGGTATTATGAATCAATCCGAAGTAAAATTGGGAACAATTGGTGAATGTACCCTGGCTACAGTCTTCTTCATCACTTTTTCTACAAAAACAATTTCTGCATTTATTTTAAGTCTTTTTCATAAAAACCCTAAAAACAAGTCTTTACATTTTTGAGTTACCATAGTGTGAAAACACCAATTGATTTATCTAACTTAAGAGGACCGGTTATAGTAGTAATTGTTTATCAATCCCTGTGGAGACGATCTTACTTATCACTTTATTACTTGGAACGATCGGTGCACTTGCCGAGATCGCAACAAGTTTTTGGCGCCGTTGCCGGGGATTGTGTTTACAATATTACAAATAACCGTAGATTCTTGAGATTAGATTCCTATTTTTTTATTCTTTTTATCTTGTTTGTGTTGTTCAGGTGCTACTGATAATTTTCTCTGATTTTTATGCGAGGTAGACTTCCGCCTAAAGACTTTGTAATAGATTCTGAAATTACAAAGACAGAAAAGCAACTAAGGAAGGCTGCTAGACAGATCATTTGGGAAGATTTGAAGCACACACCTTTACAACCAATTCAAGAGATGGCAGAAAATAACAATGTTGGTCATGGGCGAGGAGGAAATGCCAACAATCAACCTCCAAGACTGTTGAATACAATTTTGACTCCAGTATTCAACAGGGCCAATTCAAGCATAGTCAGGCCAAATGTGGAGGCTAATAATTTTGAACTCAAGCCATCATTAATTTCTTTGGTGGAAAGGGTTCAATTTTCTGGAGCTGACGATGAAGATCCACATGAGTTTATAGACCGATTCTTGATGGTCTGTGATACCACCAAACACAATGGGGTATCTACAGATGCTATCAGGCTTCGGTTGTTCCCTTTCGCTGTTAAGGGAAAAGCATTGAGGTGGATCGAAAGACAACCAGCAAACAACATCCTGACATGGGAAGATCTATCCAGTAAATTCTTTGATCATTTCTTCTCCATGGAGAAATATAATCAGCTGGTGAATGAAATAACAAACTTTCGCCAGTTGGAAGGAGAATCACTATGTGCAACTTGGAACAGATTCCAAGAATTAAACAGGAAATGTGCACATTATGAAGGAGATGATGATAGAAAAGTGGTGATATTTTTCAATGGAATCACCCCCGAAACAAGGATGATAATAAATAGTGCCGCTGGAGGTTCTATTCGGGAAAGCACATCTGAGCAGGCTATTGAGTTGATCAAAAAGCTTGCAAGAAATGAAAATGAAAGTGTGCTAGTTCCCACACAAAGAGCAGTGAAAAAATCCACAGATAATGATGTAATATCATTATCTAAGAAGTTTGACAGCTTGAGTGAAAAATTTGACAAATTTCAAGTGTCAAAAGTTCAAACAACTCCACCGATTTGTGACCAATGTCAAGAAAGTCATGAATCCAATGAGTGCCCAAATCCATCATCCGAAGATTCACTTCAACAATTACAGGTGAATGGGATCTGGTACGATCAGCGTCCTCAACAACAAAATTTCCAGCGAAATCAAAATTTCCCTGGAGGTAACAATAATTTCCAACGGAGGACTCAAGGATCAGGTATGGATTTCAAAACTAGCAATAATTATACTCAATCTTCTCAGACTCAGCAAAAAGAGCCAGCCGAGTGGGAGAAAGCTTTCGCTCAAATGGCTAAGGCTTCCAATGATATGGCTCAGCACACCAATGCTTTCATGGAAGAAACCAGAGCCAACAATAAAAATACAAATGCTTCCATTAAAAACCTGGAGAATCAGATAGGCCAGCTGGCCAAACAATTTTCAGAAAGAATTCCAGGTACCTTCCCAAGTAACACAGTCAACAATCCAAAGGATGACTGTATGGCTGTTACAACAAGAAGTGGTAGGATACTAACAGTTCCAACAAAAACACCTGTGGAGCTGGAAAAAGAGAAAGAGGAGCAAGAAAAGGAAGCCATGGAACCAGAGATTGAGGTAATTGTAAAAGAAAAAGAAAAAGAGCAGGTTGCAGAACAACCAGTGGTGGCAAAAGAAAAGCATGAGTTAAGCCACGAGTATGTTATGTCTAAGGCACCCTATCCAGAAAGATTCAAGAAGGGAGCCTACAACAAACATTATGATAGATTCTTGGACATTTTCAAGAAACTACATATCAATATTCCTTTTGCAGAAGCCCTAGCCAATATGCCAGGGTATGCAAAATTCATGAAGGATCTTTTATCTAGGAAACAAAAATTGCAGGAATGTCAAACTGTAACACTCACTGAAGAGTGTAGTGCTTTTATCCAGCAGAAAATTCCAGATAAACTGAGTGATCCAGGAAGTTTTAATATTCCTATTGCTATTGGTGATATTGGCATTGGGAAAGCTTTATGTGATCTCGGGGCTAGCATTAATCTAATGCCCTTATCAGTCTACAAATCATTGGGGATTGAGGAATTGAAACCCACTGAGGTATCACTCCAATTGGCTGACAGATCCGTAAGGAAACCCAATGGGATCATAGAAGATATTCTTGTCAAAGTTGATAAGTTTATCTTCCCTGCAGATTTTGTGGTATTGGATATGGGAGAAGGGAGTCAGAAGCCCATGTTATTAGGAAGACCCTTTTTGGCTACAGCCCGAGCCCTAATTGATGTTGAACAAGGGATGATTAAACTGAGAATGAACGATGAGGAAATTATCTACAATGTTTCAGAAGCTATGAAGAGACCAGCTGATAATAATGATTGTTTCCAAGTTGAATCTGTTCAACATAAGAAAGAACGGCCTCAAGAGCTTGATTATGAGTTGAAGGCTCGTGATTATGTACCTTTTGAAAAAGAAGGACTTACTGTAGAGGTTCTGAAAGAGAAAGCGGAAGACATAGAGGTTGGTGCCCCTAAAGTTGAGTTGAAGCCATTACCAGACACTTTGAAATATGTGTTTTTGGGAGATGGTAATACTTATCCGGTAATCATCAACAAGGCTCTATCGGAAGGCCAAGAAAAAGAGCTGGTGGAAGTTTTAAAAGCTCATAAAACCGCAATAGGATGGTCTATTGCTGATTTAAAGGGCATAAATCCTTCCTTTTGTACACATAAGATCCTCCTGGAAAATGATATCAAACCTGTGAGGCAACCACAAAGGAGATTGAACCCAACAATGAAAGAGGTGGTAAGGAAGGAAGTTGTAAAACTTCTTGATGCAGGAATGATTTACCCAATTTCTGATGCTGCATGGGTAAGTCCAGTTCAAACAGTGCCAAAGAAAGGTGGGGTCACAGTAATTACCAATGCAAAACAGGAGTTGATTCCAACCAGAACCATCACGGGTTGGAGAATGTGTGTTGATTACAGGAGGTTGAACACAGCTACACGGAAGGATCATTTTCCACTACCCTTTATTGATCAAATGCTAGAAAGATTGGCGGGCCATTCTTATTATTGCTTCTTGGATGGGTATTCAGGCTACAACCAAATACCTGTAGCTCCTGAAGACCAGGAAAAGACAGCTTTTACTTGCCCATTTGGAGTCTTTGCATACAGAAGAATGCCATTCGGCCTTTGCAATGCACCTGCCACATTCCAAAGGTGCATGCTGTCCATCTTTTCAGATATGGTGGAGAAAGGTCTAGAGGTATTTATGGATGATTTCTCTGTTTTTGGCTCTAATTTTGATTTTTGATTGAACAATTTATCCAAAGTTTTGAAAAGATGTAATGAGACAAATCTGGTTTTGAATTGGGAAAAGTGCCATTTTATGGTAACTGAAGGTATAGTGCTGGGACACAAAATTTCTAATGCAGGGATTGAAGTGGATAAAGCAAAATTAATGTTGATTGAACAACTTCCCATCCCTATAAATATAAATGCTATTAGGAGTTTCCTAGGACATGCAGGTTTTTACAGGCGATTCATCAAGGATTTCTCCAAGATTGCTAAACCATTAAGCCAACTCTTGGTGAAAGATTCTGAATTTTTGTTTGATGATGCTTGTTTTAAGGCCTTCCATGTGTTAAAAGAAAAGCTTACTACAGCTCCAGTACTTACAGCTCCCGATTGGAACCTTCCATTTGAACTCATGTGTGATGCCAGTGCATATGCAATTGGTGCAGTCCTTGGTCAGCGTAAGGAAAAGTTATTACATGTCATTTACTATGCTAGCAAAGTTTTGAATGATGCTCAGATTAATTATGCAACAACTGAGAAAGAAATGTTAGCAGTAGTTTATGCATTGGACAAATTTAGACCTTACTTGTTAGGATCTAAAATTGTTGTTTTTACTGACAATTCTGCTATTAAGTTTTTGATGACTAAGCAGGACGCAAAACCACGGTTGTTAAGGTGGATGTTACTTTTTCAAGAATTTGATTTGGAAATTCGGGACAAAATTGGAGTGGAAAATAAAGTGGCTGATCATCTCTCTAGAATCCAGGCAAAAGAACTACAAGATAGTTCAGAAAAAGAAATCAATGATTATTTCCCTGATGAGAAGGTGATGGCAGTCTTTGTTCCTCCATGGTTCGCAGATTTTGCCAACTATAAAGTGGTAAGAGAGTTGCCTCCCAACCTTACAAGGCAACAACAAAAGAAATTTCTGCGAGAGGTGAGGCGTTATTTCTGGGAGGATCCACATCTATATTTCCAATGTGCTGATGGGATCCTTCGCAGATGTGTTCCGGAGTTTGAAGTGGGCCAGATTTTGTGGCATTGCCATTCTTCTAATTATGGAGGACATTTTGGGGGCAATAGAACCGCACAAAAAGTTTTGCAAGAAAGAGGAAGAAAATGACCCTTTCAATGGCCTCAACTCTCAATGATCCAGAACATACCTATAGCACCAATTCTTTGTAGGAGTGTGTAACCATGTACTAGCCAATGCCACTGATATGCGATCAGCATATAGGAAATTACAAGGCAAAAAGAGGAAGAAAATGACTCAATCAATGCAAGAAAAGCAGAGAAAAAGAGTAAAAATATCCAAAGTCTGAATATCAAGGAAGATAAACAAAAGAAGGCAAAAACATATCAAAAGAGACCTAGGTTCCCACGCTCACAGCGCGGGGATGGCGCTCTGAGCGTGGGAAATGAAAATTTGGCAGAAGGTCCCGCGCTGAGAGCGCGAAATCCGCGCCATCAGCGCGGGAGGTGGAGATTTGGCAGAAACTCCCACGCCCTGAGCGCGGGAGTGGCGCTCTGAGCGTGGGAGGCGCGAAAATGAAGATTCAAATGTTGCAAATTAGGTCAAAGTCTCTTATAAAAAGAGACTCAACCTTTGAAGAAGGGGCATCTCAGAATACATATCACAAGACCTAGAGGAGGCGTTCTTCGTGTTCATCACTCCATTCTTGTACTTTTCTTTATTTTCTTTTCAGTTCATGTTGAAATCAGATCAACGATCATGATGTTGATTGGCTAGATCTATTTCTGTAGTCAGGGGCATGATCCCTTTGTAAACAATTGTTACAAGGATTGAATCATTCTATGTATTGAATTTAATATATTTCATCTTTTATCTTGAGCGTATTGATATTATTTCTGTTAGATCTGATCAACCTAATAGGGAATAATATTCTGGGGATCAGGATTCACAATAGGGATATTGGAATACTGATCCTGAAAGGAGATAAAGATGACTCTCCATGCATGTTCTAGGGATAGACTTGTATGGATTGCAGTCGTGGGATTTATCTACATAATGCTTATTTTCAGGCGGGATTACTAAGGGATTAGGGTTCCAATTGAAGTAAAGGGTTAGATCGCCAAGGGATTGGGATCTAACTAATTATTTCTAAAAGATGATAATTTGTCTGAGTTGTTAATTTCAATAGGTTTTATGAATCAATCCGAAGTAAAATTGGGAACAATTGGTGAATGTACCCTGGCTACAGTCTTCTTCATCACTTCTTCTACAAAAACATTTTCTGCATTTAGTTTAAGTCTTTTTCATAAAAACCCTAAAAACAAGTCTTTACATTTTGAGTTACCATAGTGTGAAAACACCACTTGATTTATCTAACTTAAGAGGACTAGTTATAGTAGTAATTGTTTATCAATCCCTGTGGAGACGATCTTACTTATCACTTTATTACTTGGAACGATCGGTGCACTTGCCGAGATCGCAACAGCCACCAATTGAGAAACTGAAATCTAATTAACACCTGATTATATCTATTATTATAATTGAAGTTCTTATTGGAACTAAAAATTAAAACACAAAATAAGGAAAAAAATGCAAAAGATAACTTAACATTTTTTTAGTAGACGTTAAACGATCCAGATACAACTTTTAAAACATTTTTAAGGGTCCATCCATCAGTAAAACCACTCCATATATAATTATTAAAGCTCCTTAACATCTAGGATAGGATTAGGACATGTTATTCATTTTAATTAGACTAAATCCGATAAAAATTTGGCAATTGTTTGTTTTGTTTCATCAGCAAATGAAATAACTACAAACAGGAAAATGTTAGGGCCTGTAATAATAAGAGCTCTCTGGATAGGCCCATTAGTTAGGAGAAAGTTTGTTTGGGCCCAAGATTATGTGGGCTGAAGGGAAATCAATTGTAAGGAGTTAGTCTCTGTTGAGGGGATTCAATTGTTGCCTTTTGTGTGTCAGTTAGTAGGCTTTGTATATAGGGAGACGTTGTGTAACTCTGGAATATTTATCTTTGAAGAAAATAATACAATTTGCTTTTCTCTTTCTCTTTGTTCTTTCTCAAACCAACTGATTACAGATACGCGCCATGTATCAACCGGTGCTTTCATTTTGATTCTTTCAACATAAGGGTTCGGGATCTAACAAAAGAATTCATTGCTCACATATATTTGTAAGAACCCGTATAGCTAAATAATTAGTTAAATTATATTATTGATATCGGAGCATGGATTTAATAAATATTATGTATAATTATGGTAAGATAATTATTTGGAAAGTCGAATAATGCTTAAAGTTGTTTTTCAGACGAAAAATGCGAATATTGGTTTTGCTATGCGGTATAAATGCGTACCGGTGAAGTGTCCCGAAAAATTATAATAAAAATATGATAATTCCTAGAAAAATGTATAGGTTAATAATATGGAGTTTGGAAGAAAAATAATTAATAGAGCTATTAGAACTAATACCGTTGATTAGTATGTACACTTATATAAATATAAAATGTGCATAAGACCCAAGGTGAAATTGTGTTGTTCTTTTCACCAAAAAAAAAAAAATTGTGTTGTTCTACGTATGTGCATTCCTTAGTCTCATGGTTGCCACCTTCTCCCACACAACTTCATAGCCTTCCTTGCATGAAACCACTTAAGATACCACTTTTCCACTTGATTCTTTCTCTCTAGTCTTGTAACCAGTTGAGAGCAATCTTGTTGAGGGAGAAAAATCATTTCTTAAGAGGGTGGGGGTTCTCTTTGTGGGTGTGAAGTGGCTGACTTCTTGGTTTGGGGGTGTAGAAGCCATTTTCACTCACTTTGATGCTTCAAGAAGCCATTTTGTGAAGGAAAGGACCAAGCTTATGAACCAAATTTGTGGCCTTGTGGTGGCAGGACTGTAGAGTGGTGTAGAGAGCTCCAAGATCACTTCTTTTCCCTATTTTGGAAGCTTGGGTATATGTTTTAATCTTTCCTCTTGAGTTTCTATGTTAAAGATTGAGTCCTGGCATGTCAAATGAGAAGAATAGGTAACTAACATGATCACTAGTTTAAATGTGCTTCAAAATGGTAGTTTGAATGTGTGGTAACATTAAAAATAGAATCTTCAAAGGATATCTTCGCGAAAATGCAAAATTGCATCCTGTCGCGAAATATCCAGATATTGATATACGGATATAGATATCTGGATATTGGGCCTGAGATATTTGTATATGGATATTCAGATATGTCTCCAAGGAATATCTGGTTATTCTGGAAAATTCATGTTTTTAGCTATTTGTCCAAATAGAAGCGTGGGTTAGATTTTTGGACCTTTAATTGATTAGTATGAACTCTGGAATAATTTAACTAAGTCAAAACCAATGATATTGAATGCTTTTCGCTTTGAGAGAAGCCTACAGTCATTACACGAAAAAGGAAACAATGTCCTCATGCAATGAACTTCTAGACTATGAATGTTAATGATATTTCTGGTATAAACAGACTGTGATTGTGCTTTTTGGTGATCCATGGACCTTGTGTGGACTTCTAGTTGGTATTACTAGCTTGACAGGTAAGCTTTTGTGTCCTTGATTTTATCCATTAATGATTCCATCGTACCTCATAGAGGGATGGTTTATATGCATGATATGTTTTCTGAAAATATATGAAGAATATTTGATATGCTGTTGAGTTGTTTTATGAGTGCAAATGTCATACGTTATGTATGTGGGTGTTCCACCCTAGATGGTAATGCCTGAGTATATTAGGCATATACAAGATGATAACTCTATGAGTGAGGTACAGGGGAAGAGCCTTTGTATTGTAGGTTGCAGACGTGGGTAATCCCTACCTTTATTCTCTGGCCAGTAGATGCATGCACGCATAACATAGACATATGTTGTATTGCATGGATATCTGCCATTATACTGCTATTATCTTTTTGAACTTATATTGCACATGTAAATAAGCTTGGGGTGGAGAATCCTTGAGGACCCCTTATCTTACTGAGATTTCTTGTTAGAGATCTCACCCCATGTGGGACACATTTTCAGGTACAGGTACCTCTGAGGTTGAGACCTCTGGTGGAAGGAGGCCGGAGTTGAGCTGATATTATGCATGCTTCTTTATTACCATATATAGATATGATTCTTCCTTGTTATTATTATATGGCTATTGTACTTGAGTCATGATTTGACTATGTTGTCTTATTTGGTGAGCATAGGGGTTGTCCATGCCACATTTGAATAAGCTGTGTTATTTCATACTAGAGTTATATTATTATATCAGGATTTTTCTGGTCTATGTGTTGTAGTTCCATGGCTTGATACTTATTTATATTATGAGGTTATTCAATTTATTTTTTATTGCAATTTATATACAGGCGGCTTTTGAAAAGGAATCACTTAGTTAATATGATAAGTTTCATAATTGGAAATTTTAGCTTCCGCATTTATCAAATTGCGCTTATTACCATTTATATGTTTAATATACCAGGTGCACAGGGGTGTTACATTTTATGGTATCATAGCACTTTCTAGGGAAAAAATCTATATGTATTGCAATACCTTAAGATGCTTTGATGTGTGATTTGTCTTATGAGTTTCAGTTAGGTTTCGCTGTGATAATGCATGCATGACCACATTGTGTAGGCCTAATATGCAGGGCTACAACAAGCCGATCAAGACACGATTAGAGCGGCCAAATACTATGTTAGATCCGTGAGAAAAAAAAGGAAAGCCACCGAGGACGTGCTTCGAAGTGAACCAACTGGCGAACAACCATG